>JAPDSC010022330.1:0-23829 GCA_026290005.1 Latrodectus geometricus | reverse complement strand
TTATTTGAATCTTATTGTTTATCAAAAAAAGTTGATGAAAAATTTATGAGTAAATATATGTGGTGCAATAATTATGCAGGAAAATTATGTGTACAAACATAGTTTGTTATTTTAAATAAAGAACTTAAAATTTTTAAGAAATGTATACATATTTAATTTTTGGTAATTTTTAACATTGGATCAGTCTGAAAAGGATTTTAATTATGAGTCAAATGTAATGAATGATCTGGTTATTTGAAATTAGATTTATTTATACAAAAACCCCACTGTATTTGATTTTTGTACACCTGTAATAACCTTCATAAATTTCTCCTTTATCAATATTTATATTATAGAAATGATTTTTAAATTTTAGAAACTTTTGTTACTAAGTTATAATAGTGATTATGAAAATATTTATATTTTGATTAAAATAAAATAATTTATCTAAGTAATTCTGCTTATAATTAATTTTCATGGTTAACCATGAAAATTAATTATAAGCAAAAATTATGTTATTTAATAATTTGAATTTCTTCCTAGTTTTTATCATGATGTATAAATAAAAAATGCAATCAATTTTCTTTTGATATTGATTATAAGATAGAGATTTGTTTTACAGTGTCCATTATTTTACAGTAATTGTTTATGCTTGTATGTATAGTATTTTCTCTTCTACATTTGCATCATATGCTTCATATATTTTAAAATTATAATTAATTTAATAATTCAAATTACTGTATTAATGCTGTGGTTAGTGGTTCAATTGTAATTAATCTTTGTTATTCTGATGTACCTAATGGTACATTTTTTCATGAAAAAACATTCATTATAAACTCTTGCTTCAATTTAAATAAGTTTAATTAATGGCAAATAGAAAATGCAACAAATTCAGTACATAAATTTTGTAACCTACTTTATATAAATTTCGAAATATGATCCTTAATTCTTTTATAACGGTAAACAAATTATTTAGTGATTTTGACAGAACTGAATTAAGTAGGTGTACCATAAATTAAATTATTTACATTCTTTTCACTATTTATGTATTTGCTTGAACTATTAAATGTTTTAAAAAATTGCATAAAATTACACAGTAAATTGCATAGTATTTCATTTTCTTCCAGATTTGAATTCTCAAGTTTGTTAAATTATTAAAATTTATTGTGAATTTGATACTTATGTTAGAATATAAATTATGTTTATGATAATCTTGCATAAATGATTTTTTATCTCTTATAACATATTCAAATTATTTTGTAAAATTTTTCTTAATATATTTTATGTGAGAAATAGAATGTATATGAATTAATTTATAAAATGTTAATTATTCTTTAGTTAAAAATTATACTTGTATTAAATATTATGTATTATTTATTATTATGTATTTATTGTTTTCCATTTAAATTATTCTTATGAACATAAATTTTTATGAAACACATAACTTAAAATTGTATGTTATTATAAATTTTATTCCCAAAAAAAATAATTAAGTGTATGATATAATTTGATATATAATTTTAAGTTGAAAGATAAACTGTTTACTTTATTAAAATATTATGGTAATATATTTTTATTGCAATGAGGAATCAATATTTATATGCTTAGGAATGTGCAATCATTTATTTTATTCATTGGTATTTTTATTGGGTGATAAAAATTATTTTACCATTAATTGTTAAAAATGTTTTAATTAATGAATTTGCAAAATTTTATCTTCATAATTAATTGTTTATCTAAGAGCATAGAAGCCAATAGAAAACAGCATTTTAAATAACACAAAATCATTGTTTTTAAATCTATTAAAAATTTTTTACTAAGATGTCAAGTAAATGTTGCCTTAAAAATTTTAAAGTGCTGAGATGAAACAAATAGTCATAAAATTTATTTTATGCCTATTCAAACAAATAAATCAGAATAGGAAATATAAACTTGAAATGATGCATGGTGTATTTATTTTAAAATATATTCTTTCAAAATTTAAATTTGTTAATGTAAAAATCCATGTAATAGAGTGAGTATCTGTGAAGTACTTAGAACTTATGTATTTTAGTTTATTTATTACTATGCTTCCTCTTGAATAAATGTAATACTAAATGAAAGTTTCTTTTTATTATTTATGTATATTTTTTATTTCATTTTAATGCTAATTTATTTGAAAAACTTATTCTAAAATAAATGAAGAGAGATCCAATTGAAGAGCAATTTTATTGCATTGAATTTTCTTTAAATTTGATTTTCAAAAATTTTTTAAATATGTAGACTCTAACTCGAGTATATGTTCAAATTGTAATGTCACACAACACAAAATAACTTTATCATGAAAGCTAAAATTGTCATTATTTATTTTAGTGAGTTTTGTATTATAATTTATCTTTGTAAATTTTAAACTTCCTCAAAAAGTTTTCAGTTATTGCATTAATTAGGAAAATTGCATAAGTAAAATTTATCTTCACAAATATATGAAACTAGATATTTATCCTATTTTGTTATCTCTTATCGTAATCATTTTGTTGTAATGCAGTTATTTCAAATAACTTATATCTCTCTTAAGTTTTTAATATTTTCATTTAAAATATCATATAAATATTATTTATGTATCAGATTTTTAGAATTTGATATCATTTTGATTTTAATTTTAAGGCTGATAATAGTGCTAAGTATAAGACCAGAGTTATAATTATATAATTTATAATAATAAAGCTATGTATAATTTTGTGTATACTTATATTATTTAGGATTTCAGTATTTAGGTATATTAAGTGAATGAAATAAGTTTTTTGTTGCCATTGTGAACTATATTTTGAGATTATAATTTTTTAGTCTTTAATTTAAATCTAAATTGTAATTACTATAAGATAAATTAAAAAGCTAATTTTGTAATTTGTTGTGGGGGAACATATTTTCACATTTAGAATGCTAAAACTAGCTCCTTCATTCTCTCTATTTTTTTAAAAAAAAAAACATTTTTTATTTAATAAATTTGTTGAAATGGAATGTTAAATCCATATTTATGTCGAATACTTTCTTATTCATTTACCTTTTATCACTTGCAAGCATTTATTTTTAAAGCAAAGAATTTTTATTTTTAAATTCATGTTCTTGTGTAGTTTCTATCCAACAAAAGTTTTTTTTTTTATTACATTAATATGTGTTGATTTTTCTAAGTTTAAAAGCTAATGCTGACATTGTGAAGGTATGAACTGTTATATAAAAATTATTTTTTGATATATAAGCAATTCTTGTTTGAAATTTTCAATGATTAATGATATAAAGTTTTTAAAAATATAAGATAAACATTTCAAACTGATGAAGTTAAAGTAAAGTATTTGGAAATAGTTTTAATGGTGTTGACTTTTATCGATTGGTTTTATACTATCAAAATAATTTTGCTACATTAAAACCCTCCTTTAATCTTTTTTACCTTTCAAAAATCTTAATTATAATCATTAAACCAAACTATGATAAAAATTTTATGAGGATTTGAATTATTAAAAAAAAAGTAATTTAATGAACACGTTATAATTATTGATACCTTTTGTTAATTAGATATTACTGAATGATCAAGTCACCAATTACATTTCTTTTGACATGTAATTAGTCACCAATGTATGAAAAATTGAAGTTGACTCTTAAAAGAAATCGTTTTGTGTGAAAATCTCAGTACTTCAAATGCATAAAATAATATATTTGGCATAACCCATCCATTTTTAAAATATACCTACATGTTATTTTATTATACATATTTTTACATTTGTTTTGCAAACAAATTTTGTGGATTGTTATGACTTCATAATTTCATGTTACTAATAACCTAAGTGGTACATATATTCAAATATTTTGATTCAGTCTTCTTGCAGAACAATATAGTAATTTCAGGTTAATATATTAATTTAGTTCTGAAGTTATTAAAAATTACAATTTTTAATAACCGGTGAACATTAAATACTTTTTTAAAATTTCACCAGCTTGAAGGATTAATTTATAATTACTTAAATCAACACTACAATATTCCAAATCTTTTATTATCACCTAATATGTAATTGTTATTTTTATAATGTATTAGATTTTATACACAGATATTATATGTAAAAAAAAAGATTTATTAGAGGAATGTTCAAATATTACAAATTACCATTTTCTTAAAAATATGAACATCATAAGAAATTATGAGTGCATTGTCCTTTTATTTGGGTTTTGCTACTTACCTCCATATGTTATGTGTTACATGTATATCATCAGAAAAATCATGTTTATTTATGTTATTGCATTGCATTTGTGTCATTTTTAATGATTTAATTTGCATATTAATCACAGAAATGTCATTTGATTTTAATTTTGAATTATATCATAGTTCAACTTTACTTGGTTTGTCCCATTTGATATGTAATGCTTGATTGACAATCATATCGCTTGTATGCATTGCTAAATGGTTCATGTCTATCCTGTTTTCTTAGGAGAATGTTTCTCTGAGGCCAGGACAGATACGAGCTTCAGTGTTGTATTTTGCTCTGGCATGAAATGTGAGACCATTTACATCAAAACATTTTGAAAATCCAGATGCTTTATTATAAAATAAAATTCTATCTTGAAATTGTGTCTGTACATATATTTGCAGTGAGAATAAACAAATAATTTTTGTTTCATTTGTCTATTAATTGAACTCCTTTTTTTTATTGAAAATGCTATATCTATAAATTGTTCAGAATGTTCTAGTATTTGTTTTAAAAATACTTTAAATTACTTAAACATGTGTCTAATTTATAAAAGTATTATAGAGCAAAATATTTTTAACTTTTTTTAAATTCCTTTGACTTGCACATATCATTTACAGTTATATGTGCAAGTCAAAAAAAAAAAAAAAATTTAAAAGAAGTTAAAAACAATACTTTTTTTTATTAAATATTGTCACTGTGTTAATTGAATGTCTTATGTATATAAAATAAAATAAAATATTTTCAAATCATATTTATGAATTGTTAAGATAAGCACATAAATGTGTTGCAATTATGTATTAATAGTTTTTATGTAGAAAATGAGTAATTTATTTTTTATATGGTTTTTATAGAAAATCTGGTGATTAAAATATAAATTCTGTTATAAATATATATATTTTCTTAGATTTGGAAGAGAAATTTTCGAATGGAATATACATTCTAGTCCAATTAATCCTTCTATGGGAAATTAATTATAAAGCTATAAACTAAATGCAGCCAAATCTTGATTTCATGCAGCTTATATATAGTGATTATAGTGGTCTTATCTATAGGACATAGGCACTTTACTTGCCATTTATTTGAAGGAACAATCTCTTTGTGGAATGTTTCATACAATTATGTACAGTCTTACGAGTCTTAACATTGGTTTCTGAGGTGTATCCAAGTATGTATTACTACTAAGATGATTAATATCTGGCATTCGAGTTATGTCTTTATATTTAATTGCTTTCTTATTTGTGGTATTTTTTTTATTTATTTTTTTCATTAACAATACACATTTCATTTCATACATGTAAAAGTAATTTTGTGAAAATCATTGTATAAATGTTAAGACTACAATACTTTAGTTTTATCCAATGAAAAGCACTTGATTTTTTCAAATTTAAAAATGCAAGAATTTATTTTTTTGGAATTATGTTTTTAAAGCCACATATTCTGGTCTATATATTTAACATCATTTGAAGTTGCTACTTAAAAATATTTTTTATTTTAATTATTAGTATGATTGAAATGGATAATTTTCTTATTTATGTTTGGCTATTTTGACTGCAGTGGTTTCGTGTTTAGTCAAGTACTCTTTTATTGCCAAGTCATTGGTTTTTGATCCAGGTTCTTATAATTAATGGTTATATATATATATATATATATATATATAAACTTTAGAGAAATTAGTTTTATTTTATTAGAAAATTTATTGATCTTTCTTATAACTTATTTTGAATTCTTTGTTCCATTGTAATTTTAATTAAAATCATGTTTGTGCAAAGCATATTTTTCAATGCCATTTAATCTTGAGCCATTTACAAGAGCACGTTTTGTGTATTATTTAATACTATATATATTTTTAAAAGTGTCAGAAAATCACTTAGGACATTTTCTGAATTGACCATTTTTGCTATATTTTATTTAAATCCATTGTATTATACCTTACTTTTTCGACTTTTTCTCATATTGATAAATATTTCAGTGGAAAATGTTTTTTTACAGAAAAAAACATGCTAAATCATAGTAAATTGATATTTAAAAAAGATGACTATTTTTTTTTTTTTTAAAAATGTTTTTCAATTTTATTTTTTTAAAAATTTGTAATCATATAAATGAAACTAAGATAATTTCTTTTATTCAAAACTTGATAGAAAAGATCAAAAGAGCAAATGAAAATGAAGAAAACAATTTTAATATAAAGGGAACTTCAAAGGGTTATTTTTTGGCTATAATAAAAATTCGAAGCTGTTTTCTTTTTATGTGCTATATACCAGATTGAAATTTAAAAAGGTTTTAAACGCTTTATATTATAATATTATAAAAAAAATACCAAATTTATTTGATTTTAAAGAAATTCTAACAGATTACATTTAGTTATTTACTCTTATAATTGTTTGCAGATTGATTCTTAAGATTTATTCTAGAAGCGTTTAGAAATTTTAAAAAATATTTTTTAAAATTTGTTAGTAAAATTTTTTAGGTCGTTTCTCTAACATTGTTTATATGCTTATTTTTTCGACAAATTTTGCGACAACGTGAATGAAAGTTAATAGTGAAATAATGAGGCCATTCAAATATTTAAAAGTAAAAATAAATTTAGAGTTCCGATGAGAAGGAAAAGAAAATATATTTAAAAGAAGAGAGAATACAACTCTCTTGAACAAATTTCAATGAAAGAGATAAATATCTAAATAAAATAAGTTATTTTTATTTTTTAATTCAAATTTATATTTGGATTAACGAAATAGTTAATTTGGAAAATGCAAGTGTTAAGTGATTGATTTTCTTTCTAATTTTAGGATAATTTTAGATTTTTTTTTATGTTAAAAGCTCAATCGGTATGTGATTAAAAAAATTTCGAACTATGTTAATGAAAAAATTTCATCTAAAAGCTTGCATGGACATAAAATGGAGAGTAATCATAACAAAATTCAATACAGACAAAGCACACAATAGAGAAAAAAAAAAAAAAAATCATGGAAACTTCTAATTCTGTGGAACGATAGAAAGAATATCGAAATATACTCATGGGGGAACAATGTTTACGTGTACATGTTTCGTATTAATTGCGAAAAATGTATTTGGAAATAAAAGTGTTTATGTTATGCATTAAACATTTCTTCTGTCCCTTCAACAGCTCAGATTGCTACGCATCTTATTCATATGCATGCATTGAGAATATCAGTAAGACTAGAGAATACTGTTCTGCGATTGAAGGAGGCGGTAGACGTAGAAAGTTCTATCCATTGGGCAATGGGCATTTCGTTTTTGTGCTTTGGGTGCATGTCAATCTGGTTGAGGGGGCTAAAGAATTTTCCATTTTTTTCTTGTGACTTACGAATGCAGCCTAATATCTATGAAAAATAAAACGCTGTGGATGTTAAACACTTTACAATAGCTATCGTTTGCGAGGGTATCCACACTCTGTGTCAAATATGGACTAAAAACTAATAGGCCTATAATATATCAAAACAAAATTGTGATTTTACAATTCCTTATCTAAATATGCATTTATATAGTATCTTGAAATACAATGAAATAAATCCAGGATTCTACATTCTGATTACTGGATTCTATGGACAATTGGATTTTCAATGTGTGATAATGGAGACCTAACATAGTCAAATTGGGTTTTAGGTTTAGTTGCTGTTCTGTTCGTGATATATATTTTTTTTTTATCAATAATACATGTTCTGGCACAGTGAAATAATTAACACATCAATTAAAAACTTTGTGTGAATCATAAAAATGGTACTTTTTTAGTTTATCTATCTTAAATAGTTTGACTTGATTTGTTAGGAAAAGTAGATTTGTTTTCTGCAAATTGGCTTATATGATTTGAACTTGCAGTTTTAAGTGGATAACTATAATATTCTCAAAGTGGGAATTGAACCTATGATTTTCTGTTGAATTGAAAGTCAGCGCTAATCATTCAGTCGACAATTCTATTTAAAAGCTACGGAATTCCGATACCATTATTGAAAGCAATATTTTCTGAAACTTTTTGCTTTCTATTTTAAATCTATATGCATTCAAGTTTTCCTCTGTAAAAAAATGCAATTTTTCTGTCAATAAAATATTGTTAAAGCAGAGGCATATGTTGTGCGTGCATTATCTTGGCATCAAAGTAAAAGGAAATTTCCTTTTGATAAACATTAAAAATTTGCATCTTTGTTACATAAATAGCACATTTTATCCTCCAGAGAAGTTCTGGTGTATTAGAAAGCATTTTTAAAACTGCAGGGAAATAACTATATAAAGTTCGTTATTCGAGATTTTAAGTTACGCAACGAATAGAAAGCTGCACACTCGTATTAATCTGCAGTCAGTACAAACTCACTAAGGAAATAGACTTTCTCTTAATTCATTCAACATTGATTGAATGCTTAAAATTCTTATAGTTTAAATATATAAGGTATTTGCTTTAGAAAAAAACTTCGCACGTAGGAGGAAAATGTTCTGTTAAAATACAACTACATTATTTTTTACTTCTTTAATTTAATCACATTTTAGTAATGTAATTATATTTTCATTAAGGGAGGTAGGTGTTATGGTGCGATATGAAAAGATGACTAATGAGAGCATTTTTTGCGTCATTAATTTTTATTTCGCTGATCTATTCATTATTTTTAATTTATTGCTGTTCATTTATTAATATTCTTAGGAAAACATAAAGTCATAGAAATCTATAGTAAAAATTTTAATTTAAATAAAAAGTATTTAATTTGAATAAATATATATAATTAAAATAACAGTGTATATAAAAAATATCTTTTCTGTAAAATTTTGTCTCTGAATGTGCACTAGTAATTTTAATTGATAAATTTCAACAAATATTTCTATAAATTATAGGAATAGTTGTAAAAAATTATAAGATTAAGGTATTTTTAGTCTCTTTTCAGTCACCATGTAAACATAATAATATTGCATCCGCTATACCAAACGGAATTTATTAATTATTTACTTAGATTCTTGGATTTTTCCTTATATGGTCTTTATTATTTTATTTAGCACATGAATGCTCATTTGGTCAGAACATATTGCTTAAAATGGAATCCGAAACATTAAACATTCATGCTTACATAGGTAGCAATCACTCTGACTTGTGAACTATACATCAACGCATAATCTATTGAATTTCTAGCTCAGCTAACATGAAGGTAGGTAATCAACTGAAGTGCCATTAAAGAAAATGTTAAATATTTTTAATCTCATAGATGTTATTCACATATTCCGCAAAAATACGTTCTTAATTCACAAGAAATTATCTCTAAGAGTATTTAAGTTATCTTGTACAATCACAAATCAAGCTATAATCAGTGTGTATTATGTTATAAAGCTAATTTAAGACATCAGTTTGAGAATTTTTGATGCTTTTCCAAGGGTGTGTATTCCTCTGTTCAGGAAATGAAGGGTATTTTTAACCTATTTTGTGTATTGCAAGAAATAATGGTAAATTGTAATTTTTGTAAACCACAATTATTTTGTACTAGTATCACTATCGACATCGCCGACTCGGCGAGAGTGACACTCTGAAGTGGCTATGACTGCCTGTTCAAACATCTGAACCAGTTGGAAAATTCTCCAAAGTTCCAATTGTCCCCTATGCAGTTTATACCTAGAAATTGACATTCGATATTTGCACACAATGTATTGTTCTCACTAGTCGAGGCCTCTGCGACCGATATTGGGAAACGAAAGACTGTTTGTACAGCTGATTCATTTCTTTGTTCTTTGTATTTTCATTTGTGTTCTCTATTTTATTCTGTAAACTTGTCTTCTTTTTTTACTGCCAGCAATTGGAAATAAAAAAATATTAGATTGCATTTGTAAAAAATTCTAAGCTGTCACTTACATTTTTCCTACACTAAAATTTTTTAATAAAATCATTTTCTTCTATAGATTTCTTTACCTTGCAAAAAAAGTTAACATTGAATAATTCAGTTTCCATAGTAGTGCAAAACTATGACGCACATGACCTAGGTATTACTTTGTATAGTGGAAAGTATAATTGACCACTACACGGTTTTATTAGGATTTTTAACATCCCCCTCGTATATTGCCTTCCTGAAAGATTTCCCAGATAGTAGGTCGTGTCTCTTGGGACCGAATCATTACAATTTAAACTATCCTCAAAATTACCATCCTCACAGATGAACAGGGCTATTCCTTAAATTTGTTTCTTAATCGCTAGAAACATCATCGCTTGACGTGGGATCCGAATTCATTAAAATACTAAGCCGTTTAGCTGTCAACTCGGCAAATTATTGTTAATTTATATTAACAATTCTTGGGAAATTAAAGAGTTCGCATGAATGGCGAAATGCATCAAGAGCGGTGAAAACTCTTTAAGGAGTTTGAATGAATTAAATGGGGTAAAGCTATTTGTACATATAGTCTTTCTTTTGAGTTACATTAAATGCAGTTCCATTTTTTTTGCATTTACTAGTAATCATTGATAATAATGATGGAATATCATTTTTGCGCTATATAGGGTTTTCTGAAAACTTTAACGGAAAATATCTAGAGTAGAATTTTTTTTTATAAATTATTATTCATAATATTGTACAATGTGCACAAACTACATCCTTTTTTATTTCATTTGCAATTTGCCATGTGTTTAAATATTTTAAGGTGACCAATAATTTAAAATAACTTAAATTTTAATCTCATTCCACACGTTTATTGCTTTATTAATGAATTTTAGCGTGAAACAACATAAATGCATTGACTGCTAAGAAATTACTCGTTACAGGTAATATCATAAAAGCAAACTTTTTGTATGGGAATTCAATGTACACATAGAATTTTAGATGTTTGCAATTATTTAAGTTATTAACTTCTATTTTACAGGAAAGGACGTTTGGATAACGATAATCCATTCTTGAAAACCATGGAAGTCTCCGTATCTGACACAACACGATATATTGTAGAAAGATAATATAAAAAATATTATTCACAAGTGGACACAGCAAAAGCCCTTTACACTTCAAGGGACAATAAATTAAAAGCTATTAAAATTACAAACTGTGCAAAATGTATTGAATTATCTAATAAAAGAGAGATCACGTTTTCTTCCGTTAGAAATGATTCCAAATTTCCTACCTTCCAAATTTTACATCACACCAATAGCGAGTCATTTGACTTTACGAAAGATTATGCAGCATAGGCCTTTCCAGCTTGACAGTTTTAGGTAGAGTATGATATCGTACTAGTTACCTTCCAGACATGAGGCTTGCTTTATTTACATTTATTATTGATTATATTAAAGTTATAGTTTCAAAATACGATAATTTGTAAACTATAATTATGTATACTTTTAGTATACTTTTATTCTGCATTTTATAAATTTATTAATTTAAATGCCTTATATTATTATTATTATTATTATTATTATTATTATATATATATATATATATATATATATATATATATATATATATATATATATATATATATATATATATATATATATATATATGTGTGTGTGTGTGTGTTTGTGTGTATGTTAGTGTTAATTTTATGTACTATGAACCTATTTGTTCAAAATTTCATGTTCAAGTTTATTAATTGCTTAATAACTTATGAATTTATCACATTCAATCTGTGTAATAACTACCATTTTGAATTTAACAATATTTATTTGATAACTTCCAAATATAAGCTGGTTTTTTTTTATATTGCATGAGCCCTGTTACTTATATTTCAATCAATGATAGAAACGAAATATATTTTTCTTTATATTTCATTTCAAACATGGATTTAAGTTAGAAAGGAAATATTAAAGTTTTATTTTCTATAACTTTTGTGCTTTTTAAGGATAAATAATATTTATTTTTATCATGCATAAAGTTTCATAAACAGGAAGAACCACATCATAACATAAATTTTTTTCTCACCTACTCTGTCCCTTTAATTCTACACTGTTATAAAAATAGAATTTATTTCTTTATTAATAACCTCACTTTTAATATGAATAGAGAAGTGGGAAGACATGAATATTTGTTACTCTGTTGAGTTTGAAATTATATAATCTCATCAGTTCACCATTTTGCGTGAACAAATATTTACAAACGTATTTATTTTATTATGGTCTTGTTTATTTTATTATGGTATTGTAATCCAGCACATTTTTTATTTTTTGTGTAAAAATATAGAATTTTTTAAAATTTTCTTTATTATAATAAATTTTGGATGCTTAAACTATTATAAAGTTTAATTTTTACTGTTAACTGCTAATAGAGTTGACTGTTGTTTACTATTAGCTGTTATACTATATTTTTCATGTGTATAAAAGTATTTTAAAAGGGACTCTGCATATATTTGATGAGATTCCAAATTGCTTCTTGATTTTATCTGTGTTCATATAGATATTTAAAAATAGATAAAAAAAAAAAACGTTTGTTAATTTTATTATGGTACTCCCAGCTGTCATGTTATTTATCCATGCGTGTTGAAATGATTAAAAAAATGACGGCACTGCCTTGTTCTATTATGTTTTTCATGAAAAATGCTTTTTATAGTTTTATTGACTGATTTTGTTTTTTGCATTTAAATATAACATTTCGATAAAAGTGTAGAAATAAATTTTTCATTCCATCCATTGATGGAAGAATTTGTTTTTTGCTAAGTTGGTAGCTAAACGGTCAGCAGTGCTCTAGCCTTGAGTACAACAGCTTGTGGTCTGTTCAATATTCGCGTCTGGTGGAGATGTTTATAGTAGCCATAACCTACTTTAAACCCTAAATCTCTGTCAAATATATTTTAGTTAGTAAAATACTATTGTAGATATGCAAATGAATCTACTAAATCCTATGAAACTTATGAAGACACAAATAAAATGTTCTTTATTTCATTCCTTTTTAAGCCTTGATAACTTAGTGCAAAAATATGTCGCTCTCTTATTTGTTAAGTTATGGAGTCTATATGCATGACCCAACCCAATATTGTCAAACCTAGAAAATCAATGTTCATTAAAACTTCTGTCATGTTCATCTATACCTCCGCTGTTGGATCATGAAGCAGAAGGTGTGATCAATAGTGTTCACTTTGTTTCTTCATTGTGCTTCAAATATATGGGGTGTGTGCAAGTATTTAGCTGCTTTGAATGGTAAAAGTTAGCCTTAACTAGAAACGTGATAATTTAAAGAAATTTCCTCCTTCATTTCTTCTTTACAAGTGCGATATCCCTTTACAGGCCTAACTGCGTCAACTACGCGCATTTTCTATCTAGCACAACTTTTTTGAAATTCTTAACCTTAAAGATACTTAGGTAATTTTCAGTGTTGTTCAACCATCTACTTCAATGTCTCTTTGCATCGAGATACCATAGGATTTTTAAAAGTGGAGATTTCAATTGGTTTTCTGGCATTTTCTAGACATGGCCATTTTAATTTATTATTTCTGATGAGCTCTGTTATCTGTGGTTTCCCATAAGTTTGATAATTTAAAACTGTTTTTAATTCACCAGAATTCTCTTTCGTGCACCAAACTAAAGATAGCTTCGAGGATTTTCTTTCAAACATATTTAAAATACACCGCTCAAAACAATTAAAGGATATTGTTCTTTTAGGTGGATCTTTGGCTGGGAAATTTTTTAGCTGATTACCACGTGGTCGACAGACGTAGTAGGTTATATGAGAATAAATTACACATGTTTGGCGGGAAAAAATGCATTTTATTGCGCATTTGTGTACAAAAGGGGGAAAAAATTGTGCATATGAGAGAAAAAAATAAGAAAAGGTGTTTTCTTGGAAGGAAATCATTTTCAGTAGGAGGTATGGTTTCCACTGACGACCAGCAACGTTGAACACCTTTGAGGCATGGAGTCAATGAGACTATTAATCAAGAGTTGGGTTATTCTGTCCCACTCTTCCAGAAGAGCACTTTCCAGTTCTCGGAGAGTTTGTGGGAGTGGTTGATGGCCATCCACTCGTCTTCCTAGAGCGTCCCAAACGTGTTCAATTGCATTCATGTCAGGAGAACACGCTGGCCATTCCATTCGTACGATTGCTTCCTCAAAAAGTATATCCCCCACCAGGTTAGCAAGATGTGGCCTGCAGTTATCGTCCATTAAAATGAAGTCATCTCCGATTGCTGCAGCGTAAGGGACTACAAAAGGTCTGAGGATCTCATCTTTATATCGGCGACCAGTCAGAGGTCCATCTCGAATGATATAGAAGTCTGTGTTCCCGTCAATGGAGATGCCACTATACATCAGCATCCCCCCACCGCCAAATCTGACTCTTACGTGCAAGAACGCAGAATTATTCCTAATGCCACGGTCCCTCCAGATGAAAATACGCATATTATCAGGATGAACAGAAAAACGAGATGCGTCAGAAAAAGAACAGTGCTTCATTCATTTCTCCTCCAGTTCACATGCTCTGTTGCCCACTCCCTGCGGTCACGACGATGCCTTGATGTTAGTTTAACACATACCGTCGGTCGGCGAGCATACAGACCTACACCATGGAGCCGGTTTCGGACAGTCTGAGTTGAAACCGTGGTGTCAGTAGCCGAGCGAATGCGTTGTTAAAGAAGAGTAGCATTCATATTTTGTTCTCTCTGAGCCCTTAACACTAAATAACAATCTTCCCTGGGCGTTGTAGCCCGTCTACAACCTTGCTCTGATCTTCGGCCTACTTCCAGTCTCCAAAAAAATGGTTCCAGATCCAGGAAATCACACTTTGGGACACTCCAATGGATTGCGCTACTTCGGCTTGAGTTTGTCCATCTTCTAACCTACCAACAACTCTCCAAACTTCTGAATCGGTTAAATGACTTCACTGAGGTATAGTACTCATCGAAATAAAGCTGTCACTGAATGCCGATCATCCTTGTCTTGATTGTCTTTTATTCAGTTGAAAGTTAAATTTCATTCACTGCCGCTGAAGCGACGTTTTTGACGTCGAACTCAAATGTGATTCTCTTCTAACAAAAAATATAAGCAAAACAAAAAATTTCGCTTATATCTTTATTTTATGTAAATTTTACAATATCCTTTTTGATTGTTTTGAGCAATGTATGTTGAGCATCGGTGTAAAGATCCACGTTTCACTTGCGTTTAGCAGAACAAATAAAATACGATCCTTATAAATACTTTATTTAGCTTTTTCATTTATTAAATTGAATCTAAATTATTTTTTTTGTCCAAAGAAACATTTTTTTTAGCAATTTTTATTCTGTTGTCAATTTCTGCCTTAAGAATGTTTTGCCATTGATTATCATGTGAAAGTGCTTAAATTCATTAACTTTTCCTGAGGAGTGACGATTAGTGTATAGTGGTGATCATTATTTATAGTTGAGACTGGAGATTACATAAATTTAGTTTTATCGTTACTGGATAATACCTGAATGGTTAGAGTTTACGAGTGCTAAGTTGTTGGTCCCGGTTTCGAATCCTAAATCCGGCATGATTGTCCTGTTCTCTCTTTGTCTCCATGTCCTTTTTTCTGTGATGAGGAATGAATGTAACCCACTCTATAGAAGGGTTTTTGATGGAGTGACGTTGGTAATGCTACTTGCCTTTATGATTTGGTTTACTAATGCCCACCGGGTAACGATAAATGAGTAGCAGTTTCAGGCTTTGATGTGGTGAAGAGTTAGTCTCTTAGTGCCTACAGTTAAAAAAAGTTTCATCATTTATGGTGAGGCCCAAAATTCTGACAGAAGTTTCAGGGGCTTCTTTGTCTGTGATTTCTGACTTTCCAATACTATCTGCCATGGTTAATAACTGAGTCGATCTGTTTCATACAATGGTCCATGAGCCAAATCCATTATTTTGAATGCATTTTTTCAATGCTTGAATAAAAATGATGCAAGCAAAGGAATCCCCTTGACGTTGAAAAAGGTACAGATGAATTTTACTTACAGTTGAATTTATGAATGCTATTAATTTATTATACCATTTATTATTTGATTCCTTGAAATTTATTGATAAAAATTGTCTTTATGCTAGTTTATCTTTTACCTATTATTTATATAAATATATAATGAATTTATTATTATTAATTTAAATAACAAAATAGTTAATTTATATAGCAAATCCTTCAGGTATCAATAATTTTATTTCTCGAAAAAATTTGCATGTAATATAGCTTTCACAAAACATTTAACTTCCTTAATTTTCTTAATAAATGCATAAATTTTGCTGAATGGCACATTGTGCTAATGTCGAGGGATGCGCAACCCACGCATTTCAATTCACATTTTGTGTGTGTAATATGCGTGGTTTTTTAAAATGCAATATATGATAATTTGTAAAGCAAATACACAATTTAATTAAAAACTCAAATGAAAATTCGATTTTGTTTCAAACATGGGACTGATATTTTTTTAAGAAAAGCGAGAATCGTGCTCTGACAATAAATACTATTTTTTAGTTTGATTGTATTCCAATTGAATGTTTTTCTATTTCATTACATTTTAAGTAATTTTCACTTTTTAATTTATTACATATTAAATGAATGTTATTAAAAGAGTTATCGTTGATATTATCTGTATATTAAGAAATTTTTAAAATGTTTTCAGCATATTTCAAAGCATAAATGGAAATGCAATAAATGTACACAATAATTTCAAAATATTAATAATGTTTAATTTCTTCAGATTTCCTTCATGTTCTAGAAGAATATAAAAAAAGAAAAAAAGAAGATGAATATGTTAACTCTACTACTTAAAGAAGCAGTTGTTTATAATTTAATAATTATATATATATATATATAAATAATGGATTACTTTTTCCCCAACCTAATATATATATATATATATATATATATATATATATATATATTTATATATATATATATATATATGTATATATATTTGTTTATATATATATTAGTTTGGGGAAAAAGAAATCCATTATTTTTACGTGAACTTTTTGTAACTTCTTTCAGATTCGCTTTGTAAAAAGGTTTAAAACAGTTTTCATGTAGATTTTTAGGTCTTGTGCGAAGCTACGACTGCTGACATGCTGTCATGTTTGATAATTTTTGATATTTTATAGACATTCTCGACGATGTTGTATCCATGCGAGGTGCATCTTTAGCATCCAAATACCCAAACGGAATCGACGAAACAAAAATTGTACGTAACTGGTTGTTACAGTCATATATAGGACGATAAACACCTTTTACAATTTTAGCCACCCGGCTATCTTTTTCACCATTACAAGAGAAAAACGAAAATGTATCGAATTTTCTGTTTGTTGTCTTCTGTTTTTAAAACCTTGTACTCATAACTGAATTAACCAAACAAAAAACCACAAGAGAATATTTTAGTGTCAAATGTGACCTTTCCAATGAGCATAAATTTGAAATTGTTCGATAGATACCTCACGAGATAGCGATCACTACAGACGTCCACCGAAAAAATAATGGATATATATATATATATATATATATATATGTATAATATTTATTTGACACGAATCATTTTACTTTTTTCTTAGATGCATATTTTAACATTAAATATATTGAAATTGTTTTGTGAAACACACATAATAATGAAAATTAAAATTTCGTAAGATATTTACATGAACTCTTTTCCGCTTTGTTTTTGATTGTTCGTCTAAGCAAGATTTGATACTGTACACCTATGGTTACTATTAACTCGACTTTATTCTGGACATTATAATAGAAAGTAGGCTATATTTACTCATAACAAAGTAAGAAACCTGGAAAACTTCTGCAAAAGATGTGATTGCTGAAAGGAAAATTGCAACGTCCACAAATTTTTGTTTAACAGTATCTGGATAAGGATTTCCGTCCTGAAGAATGTATCTCTATTACTAATATTACGATGCATTTATTGAAATTATTCAATCTTTTAAAGTATCATAGAGAAGGAAGTTTTTCCTGGATAATTGCTCTACTAAAAAGTCTTTGTGTGGACTTATACTGTGAATTTAAATAAATATATATAGGAATGTTCAGATAAAGGTTTACAAATTTATCAGAGTCATAGGTCAGATATAATGGAAACGCACACAAGAAAGATTTGTTTAATAGGTCATCCTGAGCTGATGTGGCTGTTGAAATAACCGTTTATATAAATCAAGGACATCGTTACAGCTGCCGAAGGAATCCAATGTGCTTAGGATGCTTAAGAATATCGGAACATTCCAACAGCGAACATGTGAGGCCAACATCACATCTGAGTATCTTCCTATCGACCAACCCCTTTCATATCAGTTATGCTTTATTTGTTTCTCTTATGTTTCTCAACAGACATAATAAACATACTTTTTCTTCTGTTTTTTATCCTTTATTGTTGTTCTTGTTAATTTATTGTCAGCTGACTGACACACCCACACATATGTAACCACACGTATATAAAGCGGAAACTCTTTATAGTGGAAGGTCTCATATTTATCGATGATCAAATATCCAATTATGTTTTGACTGCAAATCGTCGATGTAAATTAAAACATATTTTTAGCCTTTGATTAACAGAAATCTGTAGAGTAGATTTCTTCAACAATATTTACTATTAATAATGAAAAGAATTTTTAAACTTTTCAGTATGGATTCGAAACTATTGTCAAATGTTTAAAATATTCTAATAAAAATGTGAATGATTATAAGTAAGAAATTAGTTGATAATTAATTGCCTTTTTTTCTGGAGTGAAAAACTAAGATTGAATGAAATAATTTATGATTGCACTATGAAAAGATATATAAACTTGTTGAGAATAATAAATAAAACTATCAAGGTATTTCAGTTCCAGCTAATATAAGGCAATATGAGGATTTATTTTATTTATAAATATCCTAATTTTATTGATTTAAAAAAGAAAAGTATTGCTATAGATTCGAAGAAATATATTATTTCATATTAGTTATTGTGTTCCTACAAGGATTTATATTAAATAATAAATTTCTTAGAACATAATTTTTAAGACTAATGAAATATACTATTGAAATATTGATGTGAGCCATAAAAAGTACTGAAGTAAAATAAATTGTTGAAATTGTTTTTGTTATATGAATTACGTCTTCTTCTTGTTGTTGTTAATGACACTTGGAAAATCCAAGTCCGCCCGTCACAGAGAATAGGCGAATGAAGTCAGAGAGGGAGCGTCTTCTCTCTGGGGAAGCGGTGGCCTGGTTGGTTAGGGCGTCGTTCTCGTTACCAAAAGGTGGTGAGTTCGAATCCCGGCTTAGCCGAAGATCAGTCGTGTTCACTAATGGTGGCTGGGGGCACGTAAAATCTGTCGGGTCGCAATGTCCTCTATGTTCCCATTACAAATTAATACCTCCGGGGGTGGTTGGAGCCAGGATTTGGGTCTTCACTGGTTGCAGTCTCTAAATTGGAAGATTCAGATGGTGCTGCCATCTCTGAGCCAAAGTCGTACTTCCACCTTCGTATGAGGGTGCTCTCTTGAAAAACGGAAGACGCCTCTCTCTGACTTCATTCTCCTAGTCTCTGACGGGAGAATGTAGCTTGGCGTTGCCAAGTGTCATCAACAACAACATCTTCTTTATTTGCATTAAAAAAAGGAAATAACAATTTAAAAAGTTTTATGTGAAGTAATATTTCATTACTCATCTCTTCCAAAATTGGTTCCATTGTAATTGTTTTAAGGACAAATGTAAAAATAAAATAGTATAAATTATAACTCATTTTTCATTTAGAACTTTGCATTAAGTTATATAAAAACAAGAGTTATAGTTATAATATTATTAACTTATAATTGAATTGATTGCTAATTATTTAGATACCTCACTTCCCACTCGAATTTTGGGACTGGGCATATGCCAAATAATATTATTTAAGAATTTCACATAATTTTTAAAAGAAACTCTTTTAAGTAATTATACATTTAAACTTTAATTTACATAATAAAATAACTACGAATTAATTTTTAAGGAATTCTATAGAAATTCTATATTTTAATCTGAAAAAAAGTTTTTGCAACAGAAACTACATTCAAGTAAGAACTCTTTATACTCATTTCCTAATAGTAAAATTCAACTTTAGAAGATTATGTATTCAACTTTAAAAGATAACACCTTCTTGATTAATTTTTTTGACTTTATTTTCTTCTTCGAAACTGTTAATCGTATGAAAATAGCTTGGTAAGATACATGTATTTGCTGTTTTATTGAAAAATTTTAACCTATTTTTTTTGGTTGTTTGTGGTTTATGGCTCCTGTTTGCATATAAGGGGTAATTCTGCCTTTATCTGCAGATTAAAGTGCATTCTGAATCACTGGTGCAGATAGACTCGATTCCCGCTTCAGTCATTTATATCGGAATCATTCGGTAGTAGTTCAAAATAACCTTGATATTGCAAATGCATTTCAAATTAGTTGGATGTAAAAAATGACTGCAAAGTGACAAGCAAATCAAATATTACCTAGTAATAGGTTTAATTGTTCAAAATGATCCCTTTTCGGCTTGCTTTTCTCGTTTCAATGGATTCGTAATTGTGTGTAAAAAGTAATGATAGAAAGATAAACTGATCTGTTTCAGTATAAGTTCATGTAATTTTTAGCCAGGTAAAACAAATTAAGGATGGAAATATGTGGCATTTTATAATTATCATAATGAAAACAATTCGACAATTTATAAATTTAGAAAATATTTTGCCATCGAAAATTTTTTTAGATTAGTTCTTTTTGTCAATCGAAATAGTTAGCTTCTGACCTCCGATTCAACCATTCGCGAGTTCAAATTCGGCTTCATGCTTGATTGTTTATAATGATTCGGAATACACTTTAAAGAGCAGATCCTGGTCTAATGACCGTTGAGCGATAAACAAACCGAACCAACTTCTAATGTTTGTTTTCTTTTTAAGAAAAATTAATAAAATTTTATTAAAACATATACAAAAAAAAGTCAATATTCGAAGAACAATGCTAAAAATTTTGAATATTTGAAAAATTTGAAAGATTTTAACATCGGAAATTGTTTTTCTACCTAGCTAGAATTGAAATTGGAAACCAGAATTACTTAAAATATCATTTGTAATTAGGACACTATATATAAAAATAAACTTGATACGAAACAATAATCATTAAAATAAATCTAAATAGATTAGGGGATATTGTAAGAATAAATAAATTGAATTGCAATATACATTTGAATTGAACGATATTTCCATTTCATACTTCAAGTATGAATAAATTTGAAAACATTTAATAGAACTTATTCTTTTCAATATAGAATATATTTTATCTGTATTCATATGCAAGTGACGTTTCAATGGCTCTCCAACTGATGCTTGCTTACACTGGAGCAGGTGTATCAGTCACGTGGTGTGTTGAGCTAGGCAAACAGTCGCTGAGTAAAAGGGAAGAAATAAAGATACTCTCTTGTGGTGTTTTACAAAGGTATGTAAATGAAATCACTGCTGCTTTTATGCAATTCAAGCTTTTGTAAGATTAATGAAAAGTTTGAAATTTACAATGATACCTCCTAAAGAGTTGAAAGCATATTGAATATTCGAGAAAAATGCCTTTCTTAAACTTGAAAGCATTCTTTGTCAAATCATGTCAATAACAATGTAAATAACTCGATTGTTAATTGAATAGAGAATCATTCATACAGCTGTTTGTGGAAAAAATGAATGATCCGCAATTTTTTTGTATAAATTATGAAAATGGAGAAAAGAGATGCTGGTAAAACTGAAATTTATAAATTTGACATGTGTGTTTGAAAAAAATATTTATGAAAATTTAATACGATCAACAAAAAAAGTTACCTAGAACTTATTTTAAAAAATAATTGAACAATTTGCTTATTCATTTTAAATGACATATTTTTTAATTAGCAAATTAATATTACAATTTATGTAACAAAGTTGTTAAATTAAATGTAAACCATTGGTTTCTTGAACCAATCAATTGCAGTCTTTTAATTTTTAAACATAAAGAAATTTCAAAGATTTTTTCTTTAAATATGCGTTCAGTTTTTAAAGGATAGAAAATATTTTTGAGTATCAAACATAACTGAACAAGCGAGGAGAAAAAGGATAACATTTACTAAAAATCAGAAAATAAAACAAAATGTTTTCTGTAAGACATGAAGACCTATTAATTAAATGTATGAAAAACACATTTAACAAAATCTAAATTTCAAAATTTGCTCTCATAATCTAAAAAAGAATATAAGATGGATAGCATTTATTACTTTTCCATTCTCTCTCAGGTACACTATTTTGGTCATACATACATTATGTTTTAGTTAATATACTTATTAATTTTAAATGTGTCAAATGTAAAAAATAGTAAAGCTATTTTTTACTTTAATTTAGAATTCTACCGAAAATTGATCAAGACAAAGCTATCATTACAAATTAAACTAATTAATTTTTTTATTTGATTAATTCCCAAAATCATCTCTTGTTAGCAAAGTAAACAGGAAAATTAATGGAAAAAGTGGGAGGATAATATTTCTTATTATTAATGAATACGTTAATGAAGTGCTAATGACGATTTAATTAATTATTAATGATATTACAAATCCTTTCACAATTTTAATTAAACTTATTTGATGTATTTAAAAGTGGAGATTTTGATATTAATTATTGTTTTTTTTTTCTCCCAAATTTCGTATTATCATTTTACATGTTGTCGAAAAAATAACATCTGGCAAATTTTGATGCTTAACAATTTATATCAAGGAAACATAAACAAATTTATATCGCATTTAATATAATAAGTATATATATATTTTACAATGTGTTAAAATTCATAACTTATTCTTTTTCTGTTTAAAATATGTTCTCATAATTTAAGCAGAATAATACATAAAAAATTCTTATTTATATATGAATTTTTGTTTTTAATACTATTGCTTTGTGAATCTCTATTTCTTACAGTTGGAAAAGTGTTGATTAAAATGGTAGTGGTGACATTTGAACCCGTGCCTCCGAAAACGAATTGTGTCTAAAACTAGCATTTCAGATGGCTAGGCCACGTGACCAAATATATCTGTATAAAAGTCTGCTACTAAATATAAATCGTAAAAACTCACTAGATATGCGCAAAAGTATTTTAAATTATTTAAAGTTGCACCGTTGAAAGCATTTTATATATCAAATACATATTGGGTAGGATTTTTAAACCATTAAATTTATTAATATCATTTATAAAATTATTAATTTACCTTTTCTTATTATAATAAAAATAAAAACTTTATCTGGGGGCCAATAATCAATGAGATTTAAAAGATAAGAATTTCGCAATTAGAGAAAAAGTTTAAGAAGATTGATTCATTGAGATTTTATTGATTTCGTTTCTTAATGTTGAAAAAATGTCGACCAGAATGGCAACACTAGAATTTGAACCCACGTCTCCTAAGACACCGGTTACTGAAAAGAGCGCATTTCACCACACGGATATTTTATTAGCAAAGCTCTGTTTCCGAATATCTGTTTAGATAAAATTCAAGAAAAATCCATACATAAATATTAATATTTTAATAAATATTTTAAAATAAGAAAAATAAATAATTATATATATATATGCATTTTTTTTTAAAATTTTAAAGATTTATTTTGAAATTATTTCATATATACGATACACATTATTGGATGGCTTTTAGAAACTTAATTATTGATAATGCCAAATTAGTTTTTCCTATCAAAATACAAATAAACTCATTTGAAAGAATTTATAAAAGTTTAGAAGGGGGG
>JAPDSC010022328.1:0-15768 GCA_026290005.1 Latrodectus geometricus | reverse complement strand
TACGAATTTTGACAAACACTGTATTTCATATTAGTTGAGTTTCGATAACCTGACGTAAAGTTATTCTGTTTTTAACCATTCTCAAGTCAATACTTGACAAAAATTGAGCAAACAAACAAAATATATTATTTATATGGATTCTAAAAATAACATGACATTTTACTTAACTTGAAAACATCAGCATAAACCTCATTGATATTTCACAACATTTTCTTTTTATATGCATTCAGTTTCTTTTTTACCTCATAAAAATCTTTTTACAAAAACAGATAAATGTTTATAAAGTAGTCACGTTCTGCATGAAGATGCAATAAAAAGCTCATTTAGCTAACTACAAAAAAGAGGTTGTCACGGAATTAGAATTTGGATTTGTTTGCTCGAGTTATTTTACCTTTGATCTCTATTAGAACATTTCTGATATATTTTGTAAGGAACATTAACATCTATATTGCTGTTACTTGTCTTCTATTTCACAAGGAAGTCAATTTATCTAAAATTTGTATTTTATATATGGGTAGCCAATTTCATGCTTTCAACTACAAACTTGATTTCAACATGATAAACCACGCCATTACATAATATGAGAACAACATTTAAAAAATTTCTACATTTAGAATTTATCATTTAGAATATTCTTTTTGTAACAGTTCTATATTTAGATTCTGTCATCTCTTTTATATTATAAATATTCCGAGAGTTTTATAGTTGAGCTTTATGAAGTGTCTAGTAAACATTTTCAGCATTAAATCTTATGTGAAACGCAAAATAAATTTTTAAAGAATCTGCAGTCACCCAACTTTTCACAATATTTTACAAAAGTTAATTCGATATTTGATAAAAAATGTTTGACTACTTAAGATGAAGTAGTTAAACAATTCCTTTTATCCTTCCTTTTTTGAAACCAAAACATTAAATCGGAAATATTGTATTGATAAAGTGCATCTCATTCTCTTTTTTTCATTCATTGCGAAAAATTAATAAGAAATATTTTGTTTCGAAAAATATTTTAATAATTTAAGCATAGTTGCACATAAAATTTAAATTATAAATTCAGTTTAAATTAATATTTTAGCAAAATTATTGCCGTAAAAATATTTTTAAGAACAAAAGAAATTAACGTTTCTTAACTTACAATAATTTCTCTTTATAAAATCATTGAATATTGTGTGTTTTCATTTCAAAACACTTTGTATTGAATTTTACAAGCAATAGTTTAGATTAATATATTAAAATTGAAAAGAAAAAATTATTTATAATAACATAATGCATTTTTAATTACATTTTAAATATAAATTTTTTCTTAATGAATAATGTCTAATTTAAAACATATAATGAATCTATTGAAACATTAATATTATAAATTCATTAATATTATCATTATAATGAATTTTCTTTAAAATATATCTTGCATAAAGTATTTTCATTGCATAAATAATTTATCATAAAATTTGAAAAACAACAGAAATGAGTTACAAATATTCTAAAGTTAAATAGATATTTTAAAGTGATTATCATAACAAATGTAAAATGGTTCTGTAGGATTAATGTTTAAGAAGCTATTATATGAAACAAATACATTTCTTATATTTTATGCAAACACATACAAGATCTTTGCTTTTCAAGAAAATTTCTCATAAATAATCGGGGGAGTATTCAAGTAACTTAACTCCAAATTCTCACCTAATAATATGAAGTTGCAAAAACATTAATTGCAATATCCAATTCTCAAGGAAACATCCTGCCCTAGTAATAGGACAGTTTTGTTCAAAGTTTTGAATATAATCACAATCACAGTTCAACAATGTGAGATCGATGTTACACTTGTATGCGTGTCTTTCGAAGTTGTTGCATGGAAATTTTTCAGATTTTCCTGATATAAGTATGTTTGATCATCTAACAAAAAATTAAATACTCATAATTTTTTAGAATATATTCCAAAATAAAGAGAGGTTGTCGATCGAGGCGTTCACTCAGAACTAACAAGTGTGTTTCAAGGAATGTCAACTGAAGCTGACTATCAATACGTATAGACCATTTGTTTTCCATGAAATTGGTTATGCTTTAAGGTTTATGTATTATTTTTCTATACGAAAAGTACTCCAGTTGATGAATTGTGCAATCTTACAATAACTTCTTTACAACTAACTTTTAAGAACTTCTTTACAGAAAGTCGTTAGCTTAGGAGAAAATTGATATCATCAGACAGAAATACCTAATAAGACCGTGATGCTTCTCTAAGTGATTACAGATGTGAGGTGATACTTCGAAACATATCGCATCTGCTCTTCATATAATTATACACTAACCATAGCATAACATGGCAAATTTTGCCTCATTCATAAATATGATTTTGTAACAGTAAGACATACTGAAATTAACATGTTCGTGAATTTGGCCATTTAATATGGCCCTTTTGTATAACAGGAAAGATTTACTTTTAATCCTATGAACGGAATCTGTTACTATACAAGTTTTTTGTTGTTTCTGATGACACTTAGCAACGCTAAGCCCGCCGTACTAAGCGAATGAAGTCAGAGAAAGAGTATCTTCCGTTTTTGAATGAGCACCCTCATGAAAAGGTGGAAGTATGACTTTTGGCTCATAGATGGCAGCACCATCTAAATGTTCCAATTTAGAGATTGAAACCAGTGAAGACCCAAAATCTGGCTCTCACCAACTCCAGAGGTATTAATTTATAATGAGAACATGGAGGACATTGCAACCCGACATATTTTACGTGCCCCAGCCGTCATTAGTGAACACGACGGATCTTCGGCTAAGCCGGGATTCCAACTCATCACCTTTTGGTAACGAGAACGACGACCACCACGGGCCATACAGCTTTAACACTTTTCAGTCGTAAATAATACCTTACCATTGATCACTACAACACATGTCGTGGTGACATATTTTTATTCTCCAGAAATTAACCCTAGCGAGATAGACGCTAATAATAGGATACTTTTCGTATGCTTTTGAGTTGTTTTAAAAAAAACATGGACTGCAGAAATTATAAATGCTTAATAATCAAGCAATAATTGTAATTGATAACTGTGTTTCAAAAACCGATTTGTTAACTAAAATTCACACTAATTTGTCATAAAAACATATTAACATATGTTTTGAATACTTCTATCTACATTTACAGGGATCTCCTGATCTCCAGCATACATTAGGCTTTTTTTGTATTGTTAATCTACATGATACTGTATCTGCATTTCAGGTAACATAGTCATTTACCTCTATTACAGCAAATTGTTTCCATTACAAATAAGATTCACTCTGGAAAGATAATAATTTATTCTGAGAATTTACATTTGAATATGGGAGTAGAACATAGGACCTAATAATAAGGTGAAAAATAAATAAATAAAGACATACTTATTTTTAAAAATACTTATAATATGCCATGGTAATATGAAATAAAAGTTTCTTTACAAATAAAAAACACTTGAAATGTAGATAAAGAAACAAAGAAAAACTTGATATAATAAATCTCGAAAAAAGATAGTATGTGTGATTTGTATGTAGCATTTTTTTATTGTACTCGATATGTTTAACGATATTCCTTAAGAAATACCCAATATCCATTAACACAAATGATATCAATTTTCGTTTTTGCCATATTTCGTCTCTTTTCATTATGATAGTCACTTATTCATCAAAAAAAGTGCATTTCCTAAACTTGTCTAACTGCTGGCTGATACTGGAAGATTTTAAAATTTATGTGTGGGAGAAGCAAAAAAGCTCTTAAAGGAAATATACATTTAAATATAAATAAACGAGTATAAAATTATTCTGATTTAAAATTTGCTTGAGCAACTAAAAATGCCATTAGGAAAAAATTAATATTACAGTCGCAAATTATCTTGTACGGCAGGTTGTAGTGAATAAATGAAAATAAAATTTTATTGCCTATGCATTACAATTTTTTTAAAATTTACTTTCAAATTCATTTTTGCTCATTTTAATAAAAAAATTTTGGCACTTTCCATTTATCATAAAATGATACTTTTAAGTTTGGGTGTAAATAAATTCAAAACGCATAAAATTCATAAAGGGATATTCTAAACATATTGTTTCATAATGTAATTATAATATTTTTATTTCACTTTATTACTCATGTGAATAACAGTTTGGTATACAAAGACAATATCTAGAAATGTATTTAGGCTAATCCTCTTAATCTCCACCATATAGCATAAAAAGTCGCTAAGTTTTTATATAACCACACAAAATGTTATTCAATAAGAGAATAAAAACAATAAGAATTTTTTATTTAGAGGATCAAACAATTTATGATTAAATATTAAATAAAATACATGGAATCTTCTTCATTCAATAAATGAAGTTTATTTTTACACGTTCATTATCACAAACAAGAGATATTTTAAAATTGTCATTATATAATTTTGTCAAAATTTTGTATTTAAGCAAACTTATTTAATCTTTCCTAAGATATTAAAAATGATGTCATCATAAAATTCTCTTCTCTTCTTAAGAACTCACAAAAGAAGGATAATACTTCCTAAATACTTCTCTGCATTTTCAAGTTATCTATTTAAATTAAATTTCCTGCTTATAAAAGCACAAAATGTGTCTGAAAATATTTCTGTAATATTAAACAAAACTTTTGTTGAAGAAATAAATATCGATTTAAAAATATTAAAGATCACGATCTTATATTTTCAGAGAAATATCGTTTAATAGCACTTTTTAAGGGTCAAAATAAACCATGCCCAAATAATTTCTCTGCATATTTTGTTACTTGTTGCTTATCATACAAAACGTTTACTCTTCAAGAAAATTTAATTAAAAATCAGTGTTGTGAAAACTGGAAAAAATTCAATAGTCCCTTATACTTTTTATATTTAAAATAAAATTAAAATTACATTATGTAATACAATGAGTATTAATGTTGATCCTAAAGTGATAATGATGTTAACGTATGTGTGTTTTTCAAATACACATAAGGACCTAATATAGAATATCTTTCAAAGTTTAGTTTTAAAAAAAAATAAGCATTTTATTACGTTATATAGCTTTAAACTCGAAATTTTTCCAAACAAATATCCATTATGTTAGTTAAAAACCAATGACACTTAAAATTTAAGTCCAAAATTACCAAATACAGTTACAATATATATCATATATATTTTCAATATATATATGATAAAATTTTCAAAATGGAAGGGGGGTATGGTTAAAATATTCTCAAAATATAAAATACCTTGAAAGTATTTCAAAATTTTAAAATATACTTACATCTGTGTATGTGCATTTTTTTTTTCATTTTAAATAAATTGCATTTCAATATTAGATGATTACTGATTTAATTTTAAAATATGTGTCATCTAATTAATTACAAAAATTGAAATTCTCTAATAGTTTTTATTTAAAATATAAATAATATAAATAAATATCTTGATACATTTTTCAATATCACTTTTTACAATAAGCCATCTTTTAATCATGTAATTGATTTCTGAATAAAAAAAGTAATTTCATTTCATTTCAAGATTCAAAATACATCTATTTGGGTAATGTATTACTTGCTGCTTGTTCTATTTGTTGCTTTAAAATAAACATTTCTTGATTGAAGACAAATATTTTTTTTCTTAATTTCGAAAAGAGTAAAAATAAATTTTTATAGGATATAAACATGAAATTGATTTTATTTCTAAGCAATGTACAAGAAAAATAATTAATATGAAAATTTATACTTTTTTTCTGAGAATATTAGACAAATCCCGCAAATAATCAGAATAAAAATTTTAATGTTATTCTTACGAAATAATCATACTATTCTATTAATAAATAATCATAATAATGATAAACAATATAATATTAATCTTATTTTCATTCATTAAGCTTATCATTCTATTTAATGCTAATTTCACTATATTTCTCAAAAGACAAATAAATTTCATGATTTGTAATAATATTTTTCTTCTAGCATTAAATTGTATTTTGACACTGCTTCAATTTAAATTAATAGTTTTTTTGTAAATTTAAAAATGTAAACTCTCGTTTTTATCAATATTTTCTTTTAAAATGCATGTAATGTAGATGAAGCAAGGTAAAATTTATATTGAAACATCTTTCAGCTAAATAATCTGTTATTATTGATTTTATTATTATCGAATATAAAACCTTTTTTTGCTTTATAAATACTAATTTGCTTTTAAGAATTATCAATAAGATTCTGTCAGGCAATCCTTTACAATCATTTATAGTGATTAGAATGATAGTTAAAAGTGCGTTGAATCAAAAAGGAAATTTAAATGTTAAAATTTTAGTAAAAGTATTCATAAGAATAGTTATTAATTTATCATTATACACACATTTGATTAAGAATAAATTACCAAAAACAGTTAAAATGTTGAAAAGAAAAGTTATTACTTTATCATTATATACACATTTGATTAAGAATGAATTACCAAAAACAGTTAACAATGTATATAAGAAAAGTTATTACTTTATCATTACACACACATTCGATTAAGAATGAATTACCAAAAACAGTTAAAAGTGTTGATAAGAATAGTTATTACTTTATCATTATATATACATTTCATTAAGAATGAATTACCAAAAACAGTTAAAAGTGTTGATAAAAAAAGTCATTACTTTATCACTATATATACATTTCATTAAGAATGAATTACAAAAAACAATTAAATGTGTTGATAAAAAAGTTATTACTTTATCATTATACACACATTCGATTATGAATAAATTACCAAAAAGAGTTAAAAGTGTTGATAAGGAAAGTTATTACTTATCATTATATGCACATTTGATTGATAGCGAAGAAACTAAAAAAAGTTTCCATTTAGGAAATAACAGTAAAATCGTTAATTATATGCACATTGTTAATTATATGCACAGTATATGCACATTTGATTGATAGCAAAGAAACTAAAAAAAGTTTCCATTTAAGAAATAACAGTAAAATCGTTAGTTATATCTCATAAAATTCGAAAATTAGTTTTATACAGGAAAATTATTGAACACTGAAATTATTTCTATTAATATATAATTTATCGTTTCAAGTTTTAATAACACTCCATGCAGGTAATATTAATTAGGTAATCCTATTAAAAGAAATATATAGATTTTTACAAAATAGTATTTAATAAAAACATTTTCGCTAATTGGTGACATCTATTGCACTTTATCGCAAGAATTTCCTTCATTTAAAACTTTATTCCTGAAGAATAAGAAATAGTATTTTAAGTGTGATGACACAATAGTCTTTAGATTCAAATTCTCAAATGAATTTAAATGTTTAAGGTGACACTTGTAATTTAAATATAAATTTTAATAAATTTAGCATACATGAGTTACTTATATCTATTGATGTCTAGTAAATAAAATCATTATTATTCACATTATTGTATGAACCAATCAATTTGTGCGATTTTTTATATAGTTTCAGTCATGAAATATTTTTTGATCTGAATTTGCACTCAATAATGAAATACCGAATAGAAAGTATATAAGGGGATTATTGTGATTGGTGTAATCTAATAACATACAAATAAAACCAATAAGTAGTATAAGATATATTACTTTAACTGTAATTAATTAAAATTAATAAATATTAAGTATTTTAACAATACTCAACATTTATAACTATTACACCAAAACCCGTTACTATCAATATATATTTATTCCGTCATAAGCAATATACATTAATTATCTTAATTTTTATATGATTATTTTAAACTGGTAATTTTCTCTTAGAAAAACTAGTAATAAGTATTTTATAGTAATAAGTATTATATATATTTATTAGTAATAAGTATTTAGTTAATAAGTATTTTAAAATTATGTTCTTGAGCACAATTCAAATTTTGTTCATTTAAAAACGGATATTTAAGTAAATTTTCACATAAAAGATTTTATAATAATTTCATTTAAAATGTGCTTTGAAATTTGTTTTGGCTACTATTTTGCTTTCACAAACACATATATATTTTGTTTTGTACAAAAGAAGCAAATTATTTTCATGAATACTTCCAATAAACATAAAACATTTTAAATGAATTAATTGTTTAAGTTCTTCTAAAAGTGAAAATAATTTAATTATATTACATAAATATATAATTTTCACATAATTAGAACAATCTTAAGATTTTTATATCAATAAAATGAAAATCACATAGTGATTTTTAATAGCAAATGCAACGGGCACTCTATGTATACTCAATATTCTTGGAACTGTTGCTAGAAGAATTTTAAATAATTTCTAACATTAATTGATTTTTTAATAATATCAAGCAAAAAAATAAATATTCTTAATATTTTTTTTATTTAAACTCACTCAGAGGTTTTAGAAATTTAGCCTAAGATGCAATTTCGACTATTACATAACTTAAAAATAAAATGCAGTTATGAGTATATATATAATTACCTCCCAAATAAGAATTTCTGGAAAATGTGTTATGTCTATGGGCAAATTACATTTTCTAGATATTTTATTTTATTTAATGCTTTACAATTAAATAAAGTTCTTAAGAACAAATATAACAACATCGAGGATAAATCTTTCTTTTGTTAAATAAAAAAAACATTAGAAATTTGCTGCATAAGAACACTCATTTATTACTTGAATTAGTACATAGATAATTAGAAGAAAGCGAATACTCTAAACAACAAATTACTTTTTCGGTTTTGTTGATTTCAGAAACATGTTAAAAGTGTGCAGTTTTAAAAAGGACCTTTTTCTTAATTACGCATTCTATTTTTACTAAAATTTGATCATTTAGTTGCAATCATATATTTTTATTTTAGTTTCTACAGTATTTGACGCTTAATTTTCTAAATGATAAATAAGAAAAAAGGAAAAAATGCAATTCTAAGTAAAGTATAAATACAATAAAGAAATTTCCTTACAAGCAAGTTACAAAAGGTAAAAACATAAATGATGTGAATTATTACCAAAAGTGAAAAAAAACAATGCTTAAATATCTTATACAAATGCTTCTTTTTAGAAAGGAAGATAAATTATTTTATCTTTAAAAAGTTCATTTAAATCTTAATATTATAAATATTCTTTTTTTATTAAAAATATTTTACACTCATTTTAACTTCACCTTCCTTTAACATAAATAAAGGAAGTTAATGGAAAAAATTAATTTCTTTTTGTAATTTAAACTTACTGAAATTCTTTTTTTGGAAGTAACATTTTTTTTAAATTTTTTATCATCAACAATATATTACATTTCGTCATATAGCCATTTTAATCATACATAATAGGAAATATTCATACCAAATTGTTTTTCAGAAAAGAATTCTAAAATTCAGTGAAAAAAATAAATATTTTAATTTATAAAGAAATGTACAATTTTATTAACTAGTTTATATAATATTTTTATAAAATATAATAATTTTTGTAATTAAATTGACTTAATTTAAACCAAAATATTATATTTAAAGAAATTATTAAAAAAACTCGTTTATGATTTTTATTTATCAGATCTTCATTAATTTTTAAAAAGATAAAATTTCTCAACTTATTCAAAATAATTAACTTTTTATATTATTAGAATAATATGTGAATAATATTTTATTCTCATTATCGCATTTTATATATGAGAATAAGCAAAAAATTTTACAAATTTTATATATATATTTTTGTTACAAAAAATAACCAGTAAACACATTATACATCAGTGAGACAGATTATTTTAAATTAGTTTAAAAATAAAAGCACATTTGCTTAAGATCAAAGATATTTTTATTATAATAAAATATATTTAATAAATGTTCATAAATTTTTAATTCTTTTTTTGCATAAAACAACATTCACAATAATAAATAAAATCTTATAGACAAAAATTAATAAAACTTGTCTCAAAACATTTAACATTAAAAGCACCAAATATCACTATATTTCTTATATATAAAAGGACAAACAATTTTGCAAATTGTAAGATATATTTAATAAAAAAATTATATTAACGAAAAGATTTTTATAATTTTATTAAATATATGTGAAAATATTGTAGTTATTATTGAAAGGAAAATTTTCCTGGGTTTGTTTTACATTTTAAATAGCACGTTAATCTGCGCTTTAGGTCCCCTTCTCTTCCAACTTGGCGATAAATGCACCAAGCGTGGTAAACCAGACGTTTTTATACCTAATGAGCTCTTTATGGTAACCTCCGGAGGAAATAATTCGCGCTTTTTCGCGCATACTTATTAATTGGTTTTTTCTTTTAGCATGTTCATTGGTCGATAATTAGTTTCAGTTTGAAAAATCGGTCATTTTCATTGGTTGCTAATTATTTTAAAACCGTTAGAAATCGTATTCCATGGTAACAGCGTTTTTGAAAACCGACCAAGTACGGGACCCACAGCACACTTTCGCTAAGTTGGCAGAGTAGGGGACCTAAAGCGCATTTTCACCAAATAGCAATTACCATATGAATTTTATTTTAGAAAAAATGAGGTATTTAGAAAGTAAGAATTAAGATTCATAATTAAATATTTAAAAAAGTCATACCAATTTTCTCATTAACAATGGGTAGCAGTTAAATACATTTCCCAGCAAATCGAACTATTTTTAGCGTTTTCATAGAAAATCTTAATCTTTTTTTTAATTGTTGCAATTGTTAAATAATTAACTTCGATTAATAAAAAAAATATGTTTTGATTTAAATTGAGCAAATCTAAAGTCACTACAAGGTAAGAATATATTAATGATTACTATATTTTAAAAAATCTAGAAATTATCATATTACAAATTTTCGGCTTTTAAACGTAAAGAAATATTACAGTGGATTTTATAACACATTTTTATTCCCCAATGTCTCCTACGATTTCCTTTTTTACAGTTTTAGTTTTTCTCTAGTCAGAAAAAAAGAAATAATTACAAGAAAGAAAATATTATAGAGCTCACTATAAATACACTTTAGAAATATTCTCCTACTAAATTATCTTGTACATAGAATGATATCACACCGTTTACAAAAAAATGAACGTCGAATTTTCGAAGAACAAAATGGAAACAATTTTCGTTTCAAAATTGTTCCCATTTTATATTTTTATTCAATTATCAAGATTCATATTATAAATAAAAGATACGAATTGCACTATTTATTAATTACTTGTTGCAGCTGTAATCATTGATTCTACATGTATACTCATGATTCGTGACTCATTTGATACTATATTTATTATTAACTTGGGATTAAGAAATTTAAATTGCTTCATAAAATATTCTGCAAATTATTGCAGTCATTAAGAAAAGGATTAAGTGTTATGCATAAAACCAGTAACAGAGGAAATCTTAAGAAAGAATTTTTTAGCAAACATAATTAAACTATAAAAAAAATATGGAAGAAGCAATTCTAAAGCTTACTATATTTTTCTAATCTCAGTCACCGTCAAAAAATATTAAATTATTAAGCATTTTGTGCTATAAAAATGAAAAATTTAAATTACAGTAAAAGATGTTTAACTTATTCCTTAAAAATATTAACGGAATTTTTTTGCAAGAATAGGATTTTTAAAAGGTACTTGAGAATCTTAAATTCTCAAAAAAATTTAAAAGCTTGAAATCTTATAAATATTTATAACTTGGAAGATAAAGTTTGAAACAATCGATTTAAACGTTATAGCAATATATCATTTTCCTATCATATTTTCCTATTATTATATGTGATGAAAGAAAATCTCGGAAATTCAATAGATTTTCATGTCGCTTATTATTTAAATAATTATTATTAAGAACTTCTAATATTTAATATATTTCTCATGCATTAGAAGTAACATTATTTAATTCAAAACTCTTGTTTTTATCTGGTATTCTTACATAAAATTATTAGCTAATCGCTATTGCTTTTTTTCAGTAATATATTCCGTGGATGTCAGTATTAATTGTTTTCTCAATTTTTTTTCATTGAACAGTTAGTTTTATTCATTTGATTCCGTTTATTTTAACTTCAACATATAGTAATATCAAAATCAAGAATTTCTTTATTTTATTTAAATATTGGGTTAATAATAACATTTTAATATTAAAAAATACACTTTCTTTAAAAACATTAGATAAATTTGAAAGTAATCGTTGAATTTTTTTTTAATTTCTTTATTTTCAAATTATAATTATTTTTATATAGCTGAAGGAATGAGTAAATAAGAAAATTTTTTGTGCCCTCCAAATATAAAAATATATTAAAAGTAACATCAAAAACTCATATATCACACTTTCAACACATTTATTTTTTAAAAGTCTATTATAAACAAAATATGTTGATAAAAAATCAAACATTTTCAATATTATACTGCCAATACATTTAATTGAATAATATTATTTTAAGCTTTTGTAATTAAATCTATCATTATAAATTAAAAACGCTTAGTTTAGCTAATTTTATCTTGAACAAATTATTTTTTATTTTATACTAAGATGCAGTTATTCTGTAATTTATGTCAAAACGATATCAGACACAATTTTATACATCCATACCATAAAATATGAAATCATGTATAAAAGTCAAATAGTTTTAAATTGTATAATTGTGAACACAATTGATTGAGATTTATTAATATTATTTTAAGCTTTTGGAATTAAATTTATCATTATAAATTAATTTAAAAAGTTTATTTAAGATTACTTTATCTAGAACAAATTAGTTTTTTTATTTTAGGCTAAAATGCAGTTATTTTATAATATATGACAAAACGATGTCAGATGCAGTTTTATACATCCATACCATAAAATATGAATTCCTGTATATTATAAAAGTCAAATAATTTTAAATTGTATAATTTTGAACATTTGATTGAAATTTATTAATATTATTTTAAGCTTTTGGAATTAAATATATTATTATAAATTAATTTAAGAAGTTTACTTAAGCTAATTTTATCTTGAACAAATTATTTTTTATTTGATACTAATATGCAGTTATTCTATAATATATAACTAAACGATGTGAAACACAGTTTTATGCATCCATACCATAAAATATGAATTCCACAATATTATTAAATTCAAATAATTTTGAATTGTAATAAATAATTTACACATAAATCTAAAACAATATTCTCTCATCTAGTCCTTAAAGTTATACGTAGTGTGAAAGAATTTCCGATTTTTGATTTAAATATCATAAAGTTTAAATTTCACTTGTGATAAACTTTTGTCTTAAATTTGCAGCTTATGACAATATTTTTTGGTTTAATTTTCACACTTTTATAATGTTAAAAATAAGAATTTTATGTATAATTTTATGTATATCGATACATGTTAATACACTAATAACTTACTGATACTTACAATGATAATGTTTTTAAAAATTCAACATTTTACTTAATTCAACAATTTAAAATATGTTATTGCGAAATAAAAATATCTTATTCTTTATATATTTAATATTAATTTGAAAACTTATGTGAATTGGACATATTTAAAGCACACTACTAATATTCTATAACATAAGCAATGTACGGCATTCCTTAAAAAAGAATTTTAATGTAATAGATATTAGAATTCATTTAATATAATTTACTGATATGAATGAAGAAAATATGACTGTTTATAAAACAGTTATGTTTAAAATATATGGCAGATGATTTTGTTTATTGTAACGAAGAAATTAAACTAGGGTATTTTAAATTGTTAAATGACTGCTAAAATAGAGCACTGAATTTTCACTTTTACAATTTGATCTTTATCATAATATTAACTATATATTAATATTTTAGGTATTTAATGGAATATGTATACGAATGAGAGGAAGGTTACTTTTTCATTTTCAAGGTTCATAATTATATAATCATATTCCCCAATATTTACAAACACTAAAGTGGCAATCGACAAAATATTAGCGCTACCTATCGGTTAACTGTAAAACCTCGACGATCTTTCTGCTCTGCCAAGATATCATTCAATCAAAATGTAATAAAATTTAAGGATAGATTTTTTAAACTACATCATTTTGTTTGAAACACTACATTTTATCCATAAATTTATTTGGGTAAATTCTCGTATTTTAAGCAGAGAAAGAGTAACAATAAATGTCTTGTTTTTAAAGTGCAATTTACGCAACTGACAAATTAATGGAAATATAAAAGTCAACAGTTAACTGAAATCATCAACAACAGCACAACCATGCGAAGACAAAATATTTAATTCAATGCATATAATGAAAACTCTTCAATATTGTACTTAAAAATCGTTACAATAAACTATTCATAAAGGAAATTGTTAAATGAAAAATATTTCCCTTCGTAAATAAATATTTTTATTAAAAATAAATGGCATATTTACATTATTTAAGGGACATCGGCTTCATTTCTGAAAGACGCATTTCTAATTTAGCGGAATTATAAAATTTGTTCACATTTCATAAAGAGCATTAAAATTAATATGAATTTATAATTTTTTCCTACTATGATATTCTGTCAACTGAGAAAAGTAAATTGCTTTTCTCAGTTCATAAAAACCATTTTAGAACATGAAACTTACATTTAAATCGTTGAAAATAGATATTTGTAAAATTTGTAATGTTATTTCAGTAATATTTAAATAACAAAATTTAAAATTTAATTTAATAAATATTGCCATTTATTACTTTTTACAAGACAAAATTTTAAAAGAAATTAAAATAAATTCCAATATGCATTTTTACATTTATTCCAATTGCGAATAAAATAAGAAGTTATTCATCATACGTTTCATAACCAAAATAAGTTATATATATGCCAGATATGTTTTGCAGCTTACGTTATCATATTTTTCATTTCTAATTTTCAAAACTTATTGAGCATGTAAGTATTGTTACACAAATTTGTTAAATGAAAAAGACTTTTTCATTTTCTTTGATACAAATTTGAAATATTCTGAAACTTATTTTTTAAAGCTACATTTTGTTTAGTTAGAGTGATTTTAAGAATAATACTTTTAAAATGACATTTATGTATGTATTCGATGTTTTTCATTCTTGAAATATGTAACATAGAAACAAAACATTAATGAAGGAACATCAAATATACTAATAATATTGATTTAGTTTAATATTGGAACAAAATGATGGAATGATGGATTGGATGGAATAAAGTACTTATATAACCAGTTTCATCAAAGTGTGTTGACTATACTGGAACGCTTGTTTTGCTTGTAATGGTAAAGACAATAATTAAACTAAAATCATTACAACCAATAACTGAGGCAAATAATAAAAAAAAAATATTTAAAGATCATTATTATATCAAATTTACAAAATCGCATTTTTTTGAAAATATTTTCATTCAAAATAAATAAAAAAAATTTATTTTTAAATGTAAATGTTAAAGACTATTGTAAGCATTTTATAAGATATCCAAATTCTGTAATTTGTTGTCATTAACTACAAAGGGGGCTTTTTGTAATGAATGCTCTTCAAATTTAATGAAGTTTTTTAGAATGTTCTTATTTAAGTATTCATTTATTATGTTTAATTTCTCTTCAAATGGTATTAAAATTATTACAAATTTTATATTTTATGTTTAATTGAATAATTAAGGATAAATATTTTTATAGAAATATTCGAATTCCAAAATTTGTAAACTTTGTCATTTGTTAACTTTAAAATTAAATTCAATAGTTTTGTCATAAAAAATAGTATAATTATTGCATGTGCACTTTAGCACTTCTATGACAACATACAAAAATTCCTGTTTAAATTTCTTTTTGCATTAATCTAATTTAAGTTTTCAAAACATATATTATATTTATAAATTTCATCAAATTTTAGGAAATTAAAAATTTAA
>JAPDSC010022327.1:0-13271 GCA_026290005.1 Latrodectus geometricus | reverse complement strand
GTAACTTTCCTAAGTAAGAGTAATAAGGGACTGAAAAATCTATATTTATAGATTTGCATTTTAAAACTTATTGACATCACAAAGAAGATTGAAAAAAATTATTGGCAAAACTTACACGCATTTGTTAAAAGTCAATGTTTATCCTTTTGAAGCTCATATATGATTCACAAATTTCATTTTTATAGCCAATCTGAACAGATTTATCAACACATTGCTATTTCTCCTAGAAAATTACTCACACAAAAATTCTCAATGAATTTTAAGTGATGTCACTAAGATTTCTCTTAAGTTTTCAAAATTTTCAATAGAATTAAAATTTTTTGAACTTTTCCAGATTTACATAAATTATTGTAGTCTTGAACAAAGGTAAAAGCAAGAAATTTCAGTTTAAGTAGCAAAATTAGTTATTAAAGAAAACTACTGCTCTGATAATTAAACTGAATATTTAAATTAGATTAGTTAAAACTGAAATAAGAAAAATTTTGATTAGCCAGTCATATCATTTAATTCATTATTTGTTATAAGGATTTATGTTTTGGATTATTATTTTTTCAAGTAGCAAACATTCATTTTTACATAATAGTTATGTTATAAATTTAATAAAGATTGTTTTAATGGTACAAGGAAAACCCCACATATGAATTTGTTTAAAAATATGTAACTCTGAACTAGAATTTCACATCCACTTTGAGCAGTTATTTATTGCAAGCTTTATAATATAATATTTGTTGACAGCAATAATGTACAATCTGTAAATAATAAGGCAGATAGGCTATTATCTGAAATTTTTAATTTCTAGATTAATATAATACAGGAAGGCAAGGATGAAAACTTATGTAGTAAAAATGAGTTCAATCAAGACAAGAAATACTCAAGACATTCAGTAAAAATATAATATGCTAAAAATTACTTATACAGTCTCTATAATAATAGGTATTTAGAAGGAACAAAGAAATCAATATACACTTTTTTAAATCTCCCAAATGTAATAAAAGAAAATAATTCCTTGATTATTGCTAAAATTAATTATGTTTATCACAGGAAAATGAAAAAAAAATCATTAAAACAAATGAATAATAAATATTGTAATAAAAGCATGATTTTATAATAATAAATATTGATGTTTATGGAATATATGTATGAATCATTGTATACCATAAAATGTAACATATTATATGATTAAGTAATGAACTTTTTTATCCTTATAGTAAGTACTCATTGCAAATATATATTAATAGCCAGAATGGAATTCAGTAAAATTAAATATTAGTGAAAAATATATTTCTAATATATAGGATGAAAACAAGAGTGCCGAAAAGAATTACCAAATACACTGAAAGAATTCATAATAATACTTGAAATCTGATCCAATTAAAGATCTATTATCAATATTTGTGAATATAAAGAAAAAAAAAACTTTATAATAGCACCAAAAATTTAAAAAAAAAATAAAGTATTGTTTATAAGTTTGATTAAGTATTGTTTATATTCATTTATAATTCAAATATTCCTTCAAAAATATCTATTAAAAAAGTAGACAAAAAAACAGACGTATATTATTTCTAATGATTGTTTCAGTGAATGTTTATATTATTCTCTGGCAAAATATTATATTCCATTGTCCACAAAGAGGAATGTTTTGAATATTATAGAAATACAACAAATTGAGAGATGAAATTTGAAAAATAATGGAATATCTAATCTAAGTAACTTGCAATTCTTTCCAAACAATAACAAATAATAGTAAAAACAATGTTACCATAAAAATGAATTCACAGTCATTATGCATACCTGCATTTAAGAGTTTTATTTTACGTTCAGCTTCTCCATGCTCATTTACTGCTTTACAAGTGTATGTACCAACATCATCTTCACCCATGCGTGTAATGAAAAGGATTACTTGACCATTGCGATCTTCCAAAAAATCGTATTTTCCAGATTCCACCTGTTTAAAACATAAGATATAATGCTTAATGTAATAACTTAAATATTACATAAGAAAAAATAAAAATAACTGTTCCTAATAATTGCTTAAAATTAATCAATTATACATGTAATCTAAGATTCAGAACCAACAATTTTTTAAAATATAATTGTTCCAAATTTTATGCTTATATGGAAATATATTGAAATAAACAATTTAATGTGAAGATCATACAAAATTTAGATGAGGAGTCGAATAATAAGCCAGGAAAATACATTTGATCTTTGAATAATAATTTATCTTGTTATTAAATGCTTAATTTTTTATACACTTGCCTCAAATGGTAGTTTCATGAATTCAACTGGCAAGATATATAGATCAATAAAACTGGTAAGATGTATATTTATTATGCTATTAAATACTTTGGTTGGATATTTGGTTGCATTAAATAGAAAATTTCTTTAATTTAAAATAACAATAAATCCAGTTTTTAGAAATTTCAGAAAAAATATACAAATTTAATTACATAAAAACAGTCATAATCTTAAATTTAATGAAATTATTATTTTACTTAATGTCTTAATGTATTCAAGAAAATATTTTGAACATATTAACATCAGAATTCTTTTTAAAATTATTTGACTTTTTAAATAATAAATATTTAAAGCATATCTTAGATTTATCAATAACTTATCAGGAAAATAATATTTATTTCTTTCCAATTCATCAATTTAATAAAATAGGACACCTTATTATATGTAAGAAAATTTTATGAATTAATATGCCTCTTCAAACTAGATTTTTTGAGAATGTATGGCATAAATATTAAAATATAAAAATACAACTGTTTGTGCAATAGACTTAGGACCTACCATATTTAGAAAAATATCATAAAACTACCAAATATTTTTACCATAAAAAATTAATACAAAGAAACTTCATATGATATTAACATTTAAATGTATTTATATTTTTTATATTCAATGCAAAAACATTTAAATAATAAAAAATGAAAGCATACATATATTATATAAAAAGTATACAAGAAATGAAGAAACTATCTAAGAATATAATGTTAATGATGTAAATCTTAGGCTTTAAAAATTAATTCAAGCAATCAATTGTTTAGAAATTTCCAAGTTGTAAGCCATTATAAAAATTTAATTGTACATCATTCAGTGTTAACTTACAAAGCTGTTTGAATTTCAGCAATTTAGTAAATTTTTTTCAAAGCACAAAAATATTATGTTCCTAAAATAATAATTATTCATGCCAAGAATTGTTTTTAAAATTTTAATACAAAAATAACTAGATAAAATTTTTAAACTTTATCATAGCAAATTAACTTTTAAACTCACCTACCTATAATTTAGCTCAACAAATTTTTATATTGCACAAAATAATTTAATACATATGTAGAATGGATAGTAAAAAATTAAGATTAGAGAGATGAAACTCATTATAATAGTACCAAATATGCAATTGCTTTTACTCTGAGGAAAAAAAAAATTAGAATAGTATAGCAAATATACAATTTCTTTTGCTTTGATAAAAGTAATCACATGTTTACTAAACTGTCATAAGTTTTTTTTTTCCCTCAAATTTTTTGTAAGATTCTGATATTTTTATTTCATGTTTCACGTATAATCGCCATCTTTTGCAATATATGTTGAAAAAAAATGCTAAGAAACCAGTGAATAACTTTAAATTTTCAGTTAAAACGAATAAACAGTCAAACAGAAAGAAAAACTAAAAACTTTTAACTTAGAGATAATTTTAATAAACAACATAAGAATGCTTACATAGTGCTGAAAATCAACTATTTTTCAAATTAGCTATTACTTACCTGATTTATATGTAGACCAAGCACCATTTGGTATCCTACACATTTCCAAACGATATGTATAATTTGGGAAAAATGGGGAATAGATGGTCTCCAGCCTAATGATACACTGTGATCTGTCATTTTAAAAATGTATGGAGCATGAGGCAATGGAGAGGGAGGGCCTAAAATGAGAAGTTTCCCTATTATTAAAGCAATTAAACTTAGATACATAAAAAGCCTCACTAACATATTAGATAGTTGAAAGTACAATTTGAGAAATACAAAGCAATATTTTGCCAATATTATATTTACTGATATTTTTTCATTTGCACATTTTAAGTTTATATTTCCATATGGTTTTATCTATGAAAGATTTTGGGTTTGAAACATTTTAAAACAAAATTAAATTTTTTAAACTAATATTCGAAATTTTTTTTTTTATTATAATAGTCATTTTACTTAGTAACATATTGCACTATTTGTGCCATAATATTTCTAGGCATTTTGATTAAAATTCCAGTTTTTAATTTTTGTCACCTATTTATCTGCAGTTTCTATCTTTATGAAAAAAATTAGTGTTTATTAATTTTCATGATTATGATATAAATCAGTCATGGTAATTATCATAATTTAAATTAAACAATTTGCAAATACTAATAATACATGAATCATAATGATATAATAATTCTGAAAATATTTCTCAGTAAATATTTACAAAATTATATCAGTTGCTTGATAGCCATATAATGAAATCATATTTTGAATATTTTCTTAAGACTGTTCAACTCAATTTTTAAATAATAAATTAATAAAAATCCTAATTTCCTAGTTTTTCATTTGGGAAGTTAATGAATGTTATTATAAATGTTATTAAATTTTATATTATGTAAGTTAATAAATGTTATAAATTTTTTAACTTAAATAGTTCCTGCTGTTTTTCTTGATAAACTTAGTATATTTAATAGTTTCAAGATTTAGAACAAAGATTTATCAAAAACTTCTAACTTATGGGAGATATTGTAACAAATCTAAATATTTTTTAAAAATTACTTTAAACAAGAGCAGCAATAGAATAAAAAATTTATTTAAATCAAACAAAATATTACTTTATTTATTTATTTTTTTTTGAAATTATATTTGAATATATATTTGAAATTTGTATTTATTACTCAAAAACTGCAATAAAAATTTTTGAAAATTATTTCCTTAGAATTATATTAATATTTAATTAGAAATTGAAAAATTACTTTTAATTATTTATACAATTTAATATATTCTTAAGAAATTATAGATTAAGTAATAGAAACATAAGAAATTTAGACTTTTGAATTAAGAATATTACCTGGTATATTTTGCTTTTGAACTTCTTTCTTAACAGCTTCATGCTTGGGTTTATCTTCTCCTAAAGCAAATAAATTATCGATAAACATATTATATAAATATTACTTATATGCTAAAATTTATTAGTTCTAAGAGTAAATGCATCAATTTCTCATTTTGATCAATATTTAGAAAGACTGTAAAATGATTGTAATTTGTACATAAAGAAAATTTAGTAATAAATTAGAATGCTTGCAAATTATTCAATTTGTCACTAAATTTGGCACAAACTCTAATAAATAATAGATATTTAACATATAGTTCTAAATTGGAATCAAATTCTATCATTAAAAACATTTTATAACAAAAGTTAAGGTGTATTATATGTTTATATATATATAAACTAATTAAATGAAATAAATGTTTTTAATTATATTCTCATTTATTAATAAAATAGGCTTATAAGAAAAATTTTCAATAATGTTTTGTGAAAAATATTTTTTGTGTAAAAATGGATTAATCAGCTATTATTTTAATGAAACAATAATTTATCAAATTTATATACAAATTAAATTTTTTTATTTTATTTATTTATTTATATTTTATTTTTTGCTAAACAATGTATACATTGCATATATGTAAGAAAATGAGCCAGCAAAAAAATAATAAAAAAATAGCTGATTTTTGACTTATTGTTAAGAGACCCAATAAAATTATACACAAACATATTAGTGAAAGAAATTCTAATTCTTTGTCAATTGATAATGAGATATGGATGAAGTTTTTAGATTAACAAGTAATACATTTAAGTAATACATAAAAAAAAGTAGGAGCCTATAACTTAATTCATAATTCTAGAGATTAAAATTCCTTTTTTATATCAAATTATTTTTTTTTTGAAAAGTCAAAATAATATTACCTTCAATTTCAAGAACAGCAGTGCAAGTATCACAATCAAATTTATTGGCAATAGATACACAGTATGTTCCCATATCAAATTTTTTGGCTCCCCGAAGAATTAGACGCATAACGTCATTTGGATCAGCTTCTAGAGTCAAATGCGAATTTTCTGTCAGTTGGGTTCTACCTACCTATAAATAAAACCTACAAATAAAATAATATAAGTAAAGTGTTGTTTACTCATAGTGAAATAATCATTATTTTTAGAAATTACCATATGATTATAGAAGAGATAAAGAACTTACTATAGTTTTTTTAAAAAAAAGTGAATTTATTTTTTCATTTGAAATAAAATATGTATGAATATGTTTAAATGTAAAAGTCACTACAAATAAATAAAATAAAGTACATTGAACTGAGTTAATATATAAGCAAAATAAATAAAGTTAAAGTACCCAAAAGATAAATTTTACAATTTTAGAAATTGGTTTATGAATTAACACATGCAATGATATTTCTTAAATAAGAAGAAAAGTATTTTAGTTCAAAAAGCATACATTAGAAAGAATGTAATTCTAAAATTGTTAAATGAAAACATAAATATGACTGTATCATGAAGATGAAAGCATAGTAGTTAATATCAAATTAGCACAAAGGTCATTTGATGATGAAGAGCATGAAGTTTGATGCTCTTTTGCTTTTTACAATAAGATAATTGCAAAAAGTCATACTATTTGGAAGTTATAATACAAGGGAAAAGATTCAAACTAGGAATAATAATAATTATTATGCAAATAGAAAAGTCAAAATTTTCTAATTGAAATTAAAAATTAAAGCTTTTTCATGATGTATTACAAAATTTATTTCTCAATTCATAAAATAAAATGTAACTATCTAAAAGCTGTAATAATAAATATTCAATAATCTGATAAGACAAACATAACATGTCTTTTCAATAAATCAAATACATTTATAAAATATATAAATATTTGACAGTAAAATAATTATCATGAATGAAAAAAAAAAAATACCATTTTACTTCAGGCTTGGGAGTACTACATATGCAAGCTGTTAGTTTTGCCGCCATTTCATTCAAAACATATGTGTCCTTCAATTTCTTTAAGAACATTGCAGGTTCACCTTCAGACACTGCTGCACTAAAATATAAAAAAATTAAATTTTAATTTATTCAAGGGTGCATTAAATTAATTTTATATAGAAGTGTTTAAAATTAATAACAATTTTGGAATACAAATATTCATTTCAAATTTTATAATGGGGTAATAATGATGATAACTTTAATCATTAGGTATTATATTTAATTTAATTATGACAAATGGCTTCTAGATCTGGAGTAAAATACTAGATGATAAATAAATACAACAAAAATATAACTGACTTATTTTAAAGAAAGTCAATAACTTAAGAAAAAGTTTTATAAGATCATGTTTTCAGAATTTAAAGTAAATTTATAAATATATTTTCACAGCATGATTTTTGTTCCAATTTTGTATATATATTTAAAAATACAATTTACATAAATATTATATTATGAAATTATGTAAATGAACTCCATTTTATTCAACATGACTACATAACATCAAATAAAATATCTCCGAAATTTATTCCTTTCATAGAAATTTTTTAAGCAGGGATAATTGAGTATGACTATTTTTTTATTTAAAAAACATTGGACTATTTTCTTAGATTTACTGATTATTTTAAATATAAAATGCCACATAGACAAAACAAAATAAATTATTTTAAAAAGTATGAAGTCATGAGTATGTTAAATAATAAAATACTCAACTTTTTTATGAAATTGACATGAAATTTTTAGTTAGCTAAACCTGATTGATATTTAAGTATCAGAATTATTTTTAGATCAACAATAAATCATTCAATTCTATCATTAGTAAACTGGAAAACGAACTATTTCTTGAGTATTAAAGTAGACAATTTTGATTAAAATAAAATTATAAAAAAATTGATATCAACTCCTTTTTATCTATCAAATCTTAAAATATTTGGTTCACTGAAATTGACTCTTAATTAACAGGTACCATTGCAAAACAAGACAACCACAGGAATAACAATCTTAACAGATCTTATTATTTAGATTAAATTCATATTGAATATCACATAAAAATATATTAAAAAAATTAAAATATTATATTGTGGATTATATTTTTAAAATTTACATTAGCTTACTCCAGACATAGCAAATTTTTTTGTGGGTTTGTTAGAAAATAGAACTAAATTTCTTTAAATGTCTTAATTAACTTTAGAGGTTTCATTATGATTTCTTATTTAAATTAAAATATTCTCCATAATTCATTTCTTGATTCCAAATTTGCATAAAGCAGACTATGTTTAGTTGAATGCTCTAATAATGCCTTATCTTCATTTTAGATACATTCATCTTTTTGAAGAGTACTTCTTGTAACTTTTACAAACCCATTACATTGGCTAAAAATTTCAAACTCTTACATGTTTAATTCTTTTGCTTACTATTCATGAACGATTTTGTCATTGACATATTCATACATTTCAATATTCCTTAAAATTTTCTCCATTATTTAATTTACCATTAGTTTCTTATATAGTTATAATTCGTATATATTTTTTTCACAGCCTATATATATATATATATATATATATATATATATATATATATATATATATATATATTTCACTAGCAATTACTTAATATAATTTTATTGTGTGAAATTTCTAATATTGAAATTTTTTAAGCTAAAATGTAAAGTTTTGCAATATTAGAACAATAAACAATTTGGTATTCCAATTTGTATAAAATATGGAAATTAGATTCCATTTAATTTTGAAAACTTAAGATGAATTAAAAATACTAAAATAATACATGCAGTAAAATAGCTTGAAGAATTAAATAATTTTTCTAAGAAGAAGATGTTCTATTATAATAGTATAACTTAATGTACATAGCAAAATTAATAAAAATATTGCATCCATTTCAAATGTCGTACTATATAATGTGTAATTAATAGAAAAAAAAATTCGGTATATGTGAAAAATTGATTCAACCAGAAAAACTTGAGTTTTTACAAATTGAAAATCGCCAACAAATGCAACTGGCCACCGGTAAAATGTTATTCTTTTTACGTCTTCAATTTTAAAAAAAAACTTTCTTTGTCTATTATTTAAATTATCGCTATGTTTAGTTATTTTTGAAAATAAATTGTGTAACAAAAAATCATTTGCTGTAAAACTTTAATTGAAACTTTTTTTTAACTCACTTTTATTTTAATCATCATTAAATATGCACTTAAAAAATATTAAATGTTTTGCCAATAATTTGGCAGAATTCACACCTTTTCTGTTTGACAGGAATTTCTATACATATAAAAAATTCAAATTATTTCACTAACCTAACTCCAATGTTAGCTTGACAAGTATCTTTTTGCCAACTGAATTCCTTGCTCGGCATTCATAAATACCAGAATCACTACTTCGTGGGTGTGGGACAGCCAAAATACACTTATCATTTTCTTTAAGAATGGAATATTTCACTCCAGATGTCAACTTTTCCCTGTTGAAATATTATTCAACATTTGGCTGAGGAATACCTTCGACTCTGTAAATTAATTTCATTGGTTCGTTCGCTACAAACTGAAAAATAACAAGAAAAAATGAAAATTACAATAAAAAATTACAATTTTTATTTCAATTTGTAATTTTCTGACACTGGTAATTTCTTTTTTTAAAAACTAATTTTCTTATATTCTTATTTCAAACGCATATTTTTTCTATTATTAATTTTTCCATCAGTATTTCTTTATTTCAAACACTTATTTTCTGCTATAAGTATTTTCTGCTGTTTATTTTCTTATAGTAGAAACTTTTCATATTTGAAATTATTCATGAAAAAAGATTTTTACCACTACTGAAAATTTATCCATAAGTTTTAGAAAATAGTTATGTGAAAATATAAATGAATTTTGAATTGCTAAAATTATAATTAAAAATTAAGAAATATATTGTTAAAATATAATATATAGCTTGTTTGAAGATACATATTTCCAATAATATTTTTGAATGTATTTTTTTTAAATTTGATACATATTCATGACAATAATTTAGAGGGATTGTTTTTATTCAAAAAATACTAATTACAAATTAATTGTAAATAGATCAAACATTGTAAATAGATCAAACTATACTTAATAAAAATCATAATGTCAATAATATCATCTTTTTCTTCTCCAACATTTAATATTCTTTAACATTGTTTTTATCGCACTGCATAATACTTTTATCTAATTAGTCACTTAATATATGATATAAAGCTATTTTACACTTTAAGCTTAAATATAAAATAAGTTATGTTAATAATGTAATTAATTACATTAGTAGAACATACTATTAATAAATTGTGGTTTGTGCAAGTAATTCACCTTAGGTCCCCATTATAAATATTTAAATTAGATAAGATAACAAATCAAATACAAATTTTATAGGTAGTAGACTTCGTTATCAATAATCTATACATGTTTTTCAGGTTTTCTTTTAGTAAAAGATTAATCTAATCAAACTCAAACAATGCATTTAATTTAAGGAATGATGAAACAGCTTTACTAAATCTCTTGTTTTAAAAAATAATTAAATATTCACAAAAGATATGTAAATTTGTGATGTTACTTGTGCGTCGGAAAGTCGTTCGATAAAGTTAGGTGCTTTATAGGCTCTGAAAGATACTTTTGCTATGGAGCTAGCTTCACCTAAAATCTTGGAAACTTTACATTCATTCACTCCTTCATGCCTGGGATTACATCTATAAACTGTCAAGGAAGCCTATTAAAATATAAAATAGAAATTAACGATTTTTAAAAATAAATAAATCATAAAATAAATCAATAGTAATCTAAATGATATTTTTTCTGAATGTTATGAACTAAAAATTATTAAAAACATTTTATATGTTTCTATGTTTTGGAATAAAAATTATTTAGTTAACATTTTTTAGAATTCTATATTTTAAATAGAGATGTAATAAATCAGAGGTAAAATAAATGTATTTAAAAATAAATAAATACTTAACAATAAATAAAATGAATACATTTTAGTATTAATCAAAATACCCCTATAATGCCAACAGGCAACATAATCCATACGTATATTTTGAGAAAGTTTAAAGCAAAATATTTCTTTAAATTAAAAATGCTTATCAAATTAAGCATGTGTATTTATAATTAACTCAAAAGGAAATAATTTTGACTTTACTATACTTTTGATAGCGATTTTTAAAGCTATTTATGAAAAAAAGATATATTCCTATTTTAATTGGAAAATAAGTGAATATACTTGTTAGATTTGTTACTGTACTTATAATTTGTGTTTGAGAGCTATTTAAAAAATATCTTTGGTCCAAAATATATTCAAAATTACTACGAACAACCATGAGTCATACAGCAAAAATAGATAATCTATTCTTTAAATTTTCATTTTATTAAAATAATTTAAAAAATCGTTACTTTCCTTTGGAATTTATATTGCTTGGGGTATATTTAAAAATATATAAACAAGAATTTTGAATTACTTTTTAAAAAATATTTTTTGATTTAAATTAAATTGAAATGTGGGAGAGATTGAAGTAAGAAACAATAATGATTATAAAGAACCCAAACACAGCTAATTTTAAAATTATAAAATAAAAGCTCATTTTTTTTATCAATTAATCACATAAAACAGAAAATTAACAGATTATTCTACATAACAAGATATTTAAAATCAATTAAATATTATTGACTTTATTTTAATTTAACTTATGACCCTACCTTTTTACCATCAAATGATGAAAGAATAGTATCAGAGCATGATACAGGTTGATCGTCTAAATACCAGTGAATGTCTGGTAGAGGATTTCCAGAGATTGTAGCTTCTAACTTGAAGGTATCCCCTTCTTCAACTTTCAAATCAGTAAGAGGAGTCACAAAGGCTGGAGAGCTTTTCATTTCTCCTTCTCGCTCTCTACCTATCAAAAATCAAATTTATAAGATCATTATACTGTAAATTCAATATATTTTAAAATTTAAATCTTATTAATAACATATTTATTTAAATAACAAAATTATATATTTGTGTGTAATTAATCAAAATTTAAAACAAAACTGCATTTTTCTTTTCAATCTTACAGTTAAGCTTGCAGCTACTTTTGATAATTCCTTTTTTAGAATGTTTCAAAATAAATAATTTAAAATGATTATTAATAATAATTGAAAACTATGTAACCCAAATGAATTACTTACTTATTACTTTCAAAGGAGCTTCTGAAGATTTTTTTTCCATTTTTGTTGGTAGCTGTACACACATAGTTACCAGCATTTTCTGGTTTACATTTGTCAAAAATCAAGGCCCCTTCACCATTTGGTAACTGATGTTTTCGCACATTTGGATCATCATCTGTAATTTCTTTTCCATATTTAGTCCTAAAATAAGAAAATAGTATTGCACAAAAGCTTAGATATATATTAAATAATATTATGTAATATATAATTAAGTAGCATATGGTTAAAAGTTTTGTAATATTCAATTTCATATCATATATATGACCATGTCAATGTCACGTATAAAAAATATCTGTACACTTTTAAGAATGTATACTGGCATATATGTATGTATATAAAATAAAAAATGATTATTCAATATATAATTTGATTACAGTTGCAGAATTATAACAATAGAATTTTTGTATTGATACTTTTATATATTGATCGACAAATACAAGAGAAATGCATTCATTACCTTGCTCTAAAGAAATGTAGATCACTAATAGAGATGAACTAAATAAATGATAAAAAATCATTTGTACAAGAAAATATACTATGCATATTTTCTTAATCACATCTAAAAGGATTACTTTATATGGTTTCAAAAAAATCAAAAGAAATCACATTTTTTATCATTGCATTTACCTAATGTCTCCTGAAATAAACTTATAAATTGTTATAGAAAATACAGATTTCAGGAAACTAAAAAATTATTACCATTTTATATAAGGAAATGGTTCTCCAGAAATTTTGCATTCTAATTTTGCTGGACAATCTACAACACCTGTAACTGGTTCAAGTGTCTTGAAGAATAATGGAGATTCTTCAAAGTAAAGAAAAAAAATTGCGTTAAAAATTGCTTTTAATTTTTACAAAGTGCCAGGCTAAAGTACGCATTTCTAAAAAGAATATGAAATTCATGATAATTCATAATTTTATTCACATGACATAAATAATTAATATGATTACATATATGTTTAACATAAATATATTTCAA
>JAPDSC010022324.1:0-15091 GCA_026290005.1 Latrodectus geometricus | reverse complement strand
ATATAAATAACAGCTTGTCTCATTACGTAATGAACTATGAGGCATAAGAATCTTTAAAGCTAATTGATTTTTTTATAATGTTATAATTTGTATCATTAGGAAAATTTTGGATTTTGTTGTATTGTGGTTATAAGAAAAAATGAAAAAAAAACATAAGAAAAAATCAGTACATAAAATTAAACAAAATAAATGTTGTTTATTTTTGGTGTAGTTTTATGGAGACAAAAATTGAGAAATCATATTGTCCGTTAAACAGTGATTGAATTTTATGTGATATTGTTTTCCTGTATGTGCACATATAAGGATAATTCGAAATATTTTCAGTTAATAGATTTTATTTTTACCTTGAGGGTAAATGCATGCAATCGTACTAAAATAATTTTAAATTATAAACTGAATTACCTTCGTTACTAAAAAGTATCTGTAGAGTGAGAAACTAATCCCAAATCAAGGAACAACCAATTAGATTCGATTTGCACCTTTATCAAAATGTAATATCCATAGGCTCATCGAGGTTTAGAAACGAAACTTAACTTTGAGGATTTAAAGATCATAGGTTTGAACTCTCATATACAGATGAACAAAGGGAAATGAATTCTTTGTTTTCTACGGGCTTTTAAGATCTTGGTTGTCTTGATATTATTGGGAATTTTGCAAGTTTCTCTTCTTATGATCTTTTCTTTTTATTCACTCTGTATAGAAATATCTTGCCTAAAAGAAAAATTCATTAGTTAAAATTTTTTGTAACTAAATAAATACATAATTAGTGACATCATATGCGGACTTTTTCTAATTCTGTCTTGACACTTTAACTAAAATTTAATCAATTAAATTATTACTGTGGAAGAATAATGCATAAGTTTAACAAGAATTAGTAAATAAAAGAGAATTTTTAAAAAATATGTTAATTTTAAAAACAACTTCTTCCAAAAAAGATGTTAATAATTTGTATAATTTACTTTTTTATAAGAGAAATTTTAAGAAAATACTACCAAACTATTAATGGAAATGAAATAATATTCAAACTTAAGTTTCATATATGTGATCTCTGTAAAATTACTAAAATATAGCATAGTTTTAACAAATAAAACTTCTGTTCTTCAAACAGATACTCACAAGTAACAGAAAAATAAACATTAAATTAAAATTATGTTTATTTTTAGACAAATTTTACTTTAATTCTAACATTGTTTCTATTATTTAGTAAAAAAAAATGTTTTATAAAATTTCCTGTTCTTATTTACAAGGATCAAAATAAATTTCTACTAAAGCTTAAAACATCAAAAAAGGTCTGACATAAACTTTATATTTCTCGATCCACTGAACAATGCCTATAACGCAAAACTAATCTCTTTCAGTCAGGTTTACAGGACATTAAGTCTTCTCGCGAGTACTCCCACATCTGTTAAAGCTGTCTCCCGACTGTGGTTTCAGACATCTTGACAGCATATGTTGACAGGCAGAAGAGGAGCGCTGTCTGACTTATTAAATATATGTACCATATTGTTACACAAGAAGATCTTGCTCTGTTTGAATATTTATTTAATGCCCACTTCCTTCGTGTGAAGATATCATTTTCGACAATTTTACAGAAATATATTTTTACTAATATATGACAGGAATGAATTTATTTGGTTATTTTTTATAGCTTAATATGGGCCTTTAGTTCACAGTAAATTTACAAGTTTAAATAAAAAATAAATAAATATTTTCTTAAAAGCAAATTCTGAAATTATTAAACTTATGGATTTAAACAGTGAAATTCAAACCCCATTAATTTCATTTAATAAACGTCTCCTTAAATTATGAATAATTAAGGATTTGTTTCTTAACAAATCCATAAGAAGTAACTTAAAATGTAGTGACATTGTTTTTTAAATTTATCAATATTTGAAAACTAAATTAAATATTGGAATATTTTATATTAAAGAAATTTTTTGATGAAATAATCCCTAACCCCTCACCACCATTATGCCTGTACTAGTGAATCCAGTGATTTAGCTTCTCTCTTTATATATTAGAATTATTTAAAAGAATGTCGCCATATATATAATACATTCTTAATAAATAAATGATGTTTTCATAATTATATCAAAAATTATAATTTTTGAAATTTAAACAGCATGGTATTGAAATAAAAAAATTATTATGAATAATGTTTATATTTCAATTTTAAATTCCTTTATTTTATTTTTCAAAATATTTTTTGTCACATAAATTTACATATCTATTAATAAACTTAGATCAATTTCAAAAATAGGCATTAAATTCGAACTATATTAAGCTACTTAATTTCTTTATAATAATTTTTATTTGTCTAAATAATAATATTTCAATATATACTTTATTAGTTATGTAAATATGAATAAAATTATTTGGAAGCCAAAAATGTTTGTTCCAAAGGATAAAGCAAAACACATAACATTAACATCATAAATTAAATAAATAAATAATGATCATTTTTTCCATTTATCAACGAAAATCATGATTACAAAATTGAAGTAAACTATAATTAATTTTCCCATCCCTGTCGATATGAATATTAATTAGGTCTCAAAGAACAGAGCTACATTCAGGTAATGATTAAATTTATAACTATTGGTACTTGTTTATATGCGAAAACAATTATCCAGTTATATTTGCCGGTAACTGGTTAACATTATTATATAGAAAATAATAGAAAATGTGTTCAGAAATTATATAAATTTTCGAAAGAAACAAACTCAATTATTATAAGACAGTGATACTTTATGTTCCTGAAAAAAATAGAATAATTGTGATAATATTTTATTGAAATACTGTGGTTAGCACAAATATAATATTTTAAAAATTACGGCAAATCTAGTTTGCTCTATAAAATGGACTGTAACAAAATGTGTTTTTTTTTTTCACTTTAAACTTGAAACAAATCAAAAATATTTCAAATGAAAATATTTTGAGCAGTAAATTATGAAATTAAAATGCAAAAGATTTATATCTGAATAATTCAAACATAAGGATTTATAGTAATATACAATAGAATGCAATAAACAAGTTATCAGTACATTGACATTAATAATGTTAGAAGGTTTTATTTTGCAAGAATTGTTTCAAGACAAATTCAAGTAAACTCTTTTTATCAAAGTTTATGGAACAATATTAATATTATATAATGTTTCATTTTATGGAAAATAAATTCTTAATCATTTTTATTGTAAGCTATCGAGCAGTAATTTTTACCTCATTATTCAATAAATTTGTCGAATTATGTTCATTAATATACCTAACTATCATTTATTTAACATATACTAGTTATAAAATCAAACAAAATGTATTTATTTATACAATCCCTTTCTAAAATGTATTACAAAATTATAATGATACTTAGGTTTTTATGACTTTCCTTATAAATAATGTAAGGTTTATAAAAATAAATGAAATTGATGTTAATAAATAAATTATTAAATATATGCATATTTTTAATATTTTATCAATAACCCAAATTTTTTTTCCATTTAAATATGTGTTTTACAAAGTTAAAATGCCATTAACTTAGACTTTTATATAAACATAATTTATGTGAAAATATATTCATTTATTGAAAAACAAAAATAATTAATTTTTTATTAAGTTAATTTGATTTTAACTAAGTCTTTGAAATTTAATTTATTTATTAATAAGAATTATTTCTTCTCCTACATAAAATTATATTGTCTTGTCTGTTATCTACATACACTTACGAGCCAAATTACTCCATATGTTCTTTTATGGAATTCAGATTTGAACTATCTTTATCAACGCTAAACCTAGATTCTTTCTTTCTGAAGCGAAATTTAAATTTATGTATACTCATAGAGCAAAAAGCATTACCTTCTTAAAATGTCCAGTTTGAATTTCTTAAAAGTGAACAACAATTGTTGAGAAAATAATTGTTGATAATAACTACTTTATAATCACTCTGAAAATCATATATTTCATCATTACAATAACATTTTCCGAATGAATGAATTCCCAAATTAAACTTATAAATGTGGTTAATAGTAAATAGTACCTTTTGGGTTATCGAAATTGAGATTATTTTCATTGGAAAAATAATATTTTTTTGATTAACAATCTAGATCATAATTTTTTTGACGAATTTATTATTTTGATGCAAGAAATTAAGAATGGTCATTAATTTATTAATATTAATGACTAATCTATCAACTCCGACTTTTTAAAAGGGTGCTTTACATTTTAAGATATTTTAAAATTTCAATTAAATATTTTATGAATTTATCAATTTCAATTATATAAAAAAAGATTGTAATATTTTTGTGCAAATAATTGTTTACCTTTTAAATTTAATTTTCATTTTATGAGTTTTAGTTCTTTCTATACCTAAGCGTTTTAAAGTTTTTAAAATAAGCCTACACCATATATATTTCTTGAGCTATTTTAAGTGATTTTTAAACTATTAAAAATTAAATAGTAATATATTATTATTTATAAAAAAAAGTGCTGTAATTTATTCCTGATGAAAATTTTTCCCCTGTAGATGTCATAGCATTCATTTCTTAGAAATGTTCCATGTGAAAATTCAACAGATGTTGAGATACACCACCATTTACTTTCATGACATCAAAATACTAACAAATTTCTTAAATTTAATTAAAAATAAATTATTTTTTACATGTTTCTTAAATTAAGTTTAAATACAAATTGTTCCTGTCAAGAAATTATCTATATAAAATAGGAAGTCAAACATTGTTATAGTATAAAAAAGGAGATATAAAGTATAGAATTTTGTGTGTTGTCGTGTCATTTTCAAGGCACGTTTTCTCAAACAAAAGTTGTTTCTTAAATGAGACAGGCTGTAATTGAAACACCTGCAAAGACAGGATGCCTGGCATGTGTATTGCTTTTTATATTTTGACGTCATTAATATTGATTTTTCGTGAAATTTTTCTTTCATTCAGTAAATATTTGTAAATTTTTGTTAAGACCATGTGTTCCCTAAATTAATTTTGCGTTTTTCTTCTTCTCTTAATATGTTTTCATTTTATTTAAAAATTTCTGGTAATTTCAAGGAAAATGGTAAATGTACAATTCATCAAAAGGAGTACGTTGGTTTGATTATTGTTCCTTTTTTATCCAAATTTATTGTCAAATGTGATTCCAACTTTATCAACTTAAAAGTAATTGATCGGTTATCGCTTCTTCAGTTTTTCACCACAACGTTTTTCAAAGTTTTTTATGTCTTTTATTAAATTAAATAACTTTCATAAATTCCATTAATTTGGTAAAAATAGGATTTTGAATGATTTATAATTTATTAATATATTATTCTACATATTAAATAAATATGTATTAAACTAGTAAATAAATAAATATATAATAAACCAGTAATTACATATAAAGTGAATACATAATAAATATCAAACTCAGTTGAAATTATTAGCAAAATATCTCATATAAATAGTTATATAAGATGTTTTACTAATAATTTCAACTCAATTTAATTTTTAAAATATCCCCCTCTATTTTAGTTATACAAATTTGAAATAGAAAATCTTAAATTGTATACAGCTTTAAAAATTCTGGAAGATTCCTTTGGCTGCATAATTGATTTAATTTTTGCAATTACTAATCCTCTAATGAACGCATTAAAAGAGATATTACGAATCAAAAAATTATCTTTAGCATGATTAAACAACAATTATTCTGATATGTCTGAAAAATTTATACTATGACATGTCTGATCTTTCATATAAGCAATGTCTGATATGTAAGCTATGTTACGTCTAATCTTTAAGAACTGTCATAAATACTAATGTTACACTTAGATGGATAAATTCCACGTTGAGAAATATTAATATTAAATTATTAAAGGAGGTTTCTACAAATGTCCTTCCTATTACAATCTATCGAATAAGCTGTTATTGCTGATGTCAACAAGGAAACATTTAAGCATGATGAAGTATTAAAATTTATTGATTACTGCTGACCAAATAATATTTATGCTTGGTAATTTTTACCACATTATATAAATTAATCTTTGAATAGTATAATTATTAATTGATTTCTGCTAATATTATTTATCTTTCTTCTTTCAGAAATATTTAATAAAAATATTTCTGATTTAATTTGGCCAGTTCCAGAGCCTGGTGGCTATGCAGGATCTCAATTGGTGGAACTTTAAATTCGAAGAGGGAGCGGATAATGGCTTAGCAGTTCAGGAGTAAGTTGGGATTGAAGACTGTGCGTTTACAAGATCATGAAGAATGCTGACATTGATTTCTGGGTTGTCTGAATGATAAATATTGGTTCATCTTAATTTATATAGTTTCCATGTCAAAAATTCTTAATAATTTTTTTGTACAAAACATTTAAAATATTTTAATACAGATATATCTATTATTATAAACAAACATAACATGTGAGGAAATTCATCAAAATTTAATTATTGTATTTATAATTTGTATTTAAAACTAATATATTAATCAAAATATAATTTTCAACAAAAACTATTGCAAAATGCACAAAATATTTGGTTATTTTCAAATTTATAATTTTATTGGGATTTATTTTTTTCCATTCGTCAGCATAAAAAGAGCTGTTTTTTTGTGAATTTCGTGTTTCATGACATATTTCCAGGTATTATATTTTTCATCCATATTGAATGTTTATAGAAACTGTTATTTCATAAAATCTTATAAATGATATTCCTTTTTGGTATTTTAATTTAAAATCACTTTTTAAACTATGCCGTGTATAAAAATTCCTCCTCATTTGAACAGATATAAAATATCAATTTCCATTTGTCCCCAATATTCTTAAAACTGACATACTAGATTAAATAGTATATTTTTCTATTTTATGAAATTTTTATTCAACCAATAATTCTTTTATATTTCTTAAACAATGCAGTTTCATTATTCAACTAAGAAAATATTCACTTTTCTTCATTTTCTTCGAAAAAAAATGCTTGAGCACTTTGAAGACACTTCGCTTCTACTCAGACACTTATGTTGACTGGTGCAGAATAAAATCTTTTAGAAAATAGATTTAAAAAATTGAAACACTCCTTAATTTTTTTTATAAAAAATTCAAAATTTTGTTATTATTTTTTTCTGTTACATATTTTTGCAAAAATGATCTGATGATTTTACTGATTTTTATGTTCGTATATTTATTGTGTAGATAGTGAATTATCCATATTAGAGTAGTGGTTAAATTTGGTGTCCATTTAATTTGGCGAGATTCCTGTTTTGTTGTGGTTTCTGGATGAACATTTTTTCAAATTAACCAAAATGATTGAAATCAAGCCTTTATTTTGTAGACTAATTTTTTTGTCATAATTTTATAATATTAATTTTCTAATTCTAATGCATAAATTGTATTATAATAACTATCATTTAAAATGAATAAATCAAAATTACAAATTAGAAGGAAAGGAGTAGTATATTCACACAGCTAAATTAAAAAGTGCTAAAATTAAGAATATCATATCAGATCTCGTAGGAAACCAAAACCCCGTTAATTGCTCATTTGCACATTTATGAGAGGTTAGCAATCTATGACTGTTTTGTTTTTATTATACAGCATCACAATAACATGTTTTTCTTTTGTTTTACAATATTGTTTTTTATTTTCTCAACAATACTTATTTTTGTTTGATAAATTTTTATTTCTTTTTAAAAGTTCCGAAAAATAATGATTTTTAGATTGTTTCCAGTAAAAAGAGCTTAATAGAAAAATAACAGATATAAATTTATGAATACTTTCTGATTTATTCTTACACTAAAGTCAAATGATCATATGTTGGTCTTAAATTTAAGAGTCAATGAATGCTTAAAGTATTTTCTTCATTGTCTGCAACCCATCCAATTATCAGATTCATAGATATGCTACAGATGGACAATTTCAATTTCTTGTGACATAAAATGAAAAAAAATACATTTTACACGATTTTCTTGTCACATAATTACATACTGTTCCTATATTATATTCTAAATTAAAAATATCAATATATATCTAACAAAAATAAAGCCAGTCCGATATTTATTTTGTATCTTGTGAACTAATACAGAAGCATATTAAAAAAAGCATATTGAATTTCTCACATTCACAATCAAAATGAAAAAAGATTCAATTTTCAAGATTCTTGTAAAAGTTTCCTATTTTTTTTCCTTCAATTGTATATGAAATGGCGTGGATTTTTTTTCTTTCATTCTGTGACTGTTGAGATTGTTTCCTTACTACAAATGAAAAGCGTATTCTGAGAAAAAAAACTTAAATGTATGAAGTGAAGTAAACACAGAAAGGTAATAGATAATGATTAACATTTTTTCTGATAGAATATTCAACATACAAATATTTTTAATCTGCAATATGTATTCCAGTACCACCAAAAATAGAATTCATTCTTAAGAAGTTTCAATTGGATTTTCCTAATTTTAGTGAGTCTTCCAATATTAAAGAGTTCATATATCAAAACTGTTTCGCACATTTTGAAGTTCAATTTTTTAAAGCAAATTTTAATGAAAAAATAAGATCCAACAAAAAACCTTTATTTTAAGCGATATTAAAATTAGTTTGATGAGTTATTTTTCTTATAATAATATTATGAACAATATTTACATCATTTATGCATAATTTTTGACATTAATAAAAACCTTAAATTAAAATTATTTAGTTAAGTTTGCTTTAAATGAAATTAAGTATTTAGATTACAAAATAGAGCAAGCTACATCAACAATTATAATGTTGATGTCATGTAAAATTTATACACCCCTGACAATTAAGGACCTGTAAATAATCACTGGTTCTGTTAGTGCTTCTAATAAATTAATCTCAATGTATATATAAATTAGAGTATAACTAAAGAGGAATATTTCATTCAATTAGATCAGTATCAAAGTTTGATTTAACGCAAAATTTTTTTAATAGTGTGATATGCAATCAGTTTAATTGATAAAATATTTCAGAAGAAAATACGTTATTAATTATTAAATATATTTTCAATATATTATTATTATATATTTATATATGAAAAGAGAACTTTCACAAAATCAAACAATATTATTCCAAGGAAAAGTATTCATAAAATTAAAGTAATGCTTAAAGAATCCGACTGAAATAAAAACATTCACTTTTAAATTAAAATTATAAGGTATTTTTCAGCTTCATAAAAAAAAAGTAAACAAGAGTTAGTTAAATGTTTCCGGTGATTCACGATTTTCTACTGATGCAAGGTGGGAGGAGCTAAACATAACCAACATTCTCTTTCAATGTAAACTAAGGTCAAATATCGATGTCAACACCTGAGCTGAATTTTTTTTCATACTTTGCTTTCGCAATCGAGAAAACTTGTATTTGGCATCTCAGTACAAAAGCATTACGCTAAATTAAGAATCAGTCTTGCGAATTTTCTGAAAAGAAAGCAATTTTTTATATAAAAAAGTCCATTGAAAGCCGACTTCTTAACTTGAGATTTATGCATTTTATTTCCCTGTGGATAATTTTTTATTTTTAAGAAATTTCATGGTATTTTTGTATCAGGAAGAACTTAAATTAAAAGCTAAAAAAATATTTTGAATAATAACAAAATATAAAAATTAGGTACTTAAATTATTCATCGTGTACTAATCTGAAACACTATGCTACTCAGTGTATATCCCACAATAAATTATGAAATACATAAAAATGTGGACTAGAATTGTATGCAAAATTATAAGTTAATTTAAGTTTCTGATTACCAGATTAGCAGCTTAGATACTGGAAATCAAAAAATGTTAAGCTGTTATTATTACTTTATTACTTATTTTTAAAAATTTTATTACAAAAAATCCAGAAATTTGATAACTTTTATGAAAACCTACAATAAAAGTAATTAAATTATTATTTTTTTTGTATTAATATAGAAGTGGTAAAAACTTGTATAGTTAAGACTAGAAAATAGTTTTATATTTCAAGTAATATCAGAAAATAGTTTCATTTATTCAGAAGCAATTTTTAACATTGAAATTTTTGGTTACACTCTTTTGGTAATGACATCTGTTAATTAGTAATTTTAATACCATAAATGAAAAATGTATTATAGAATATTGCTAAAGTATTAGAACATATCAAATAAGGCATGTTAGGAAATTCAAAGTATCGTAAAACAATAACATAGAATTCAATAACTATAGAACGCAGTGCACTGAACTATTCTTATGTTATTTTCTTTTTTGATAATTTTGACATCATAAATTTATTTGTAATTTATATTATTAGGTGCTGCAAATCGTCTCTTTGAACTCTGGCACAGTTTACTAAGTCAAAAAAGCTCTGAATGTATCAATTTGTCGCATTACAATTTAAATAGAGAAAATAAATTTATGAAACTATTTAAATAATCTTATTAAAATAATTTTTAACCATTCGAAGGTGTATTAGACCCTTAAATTATGAACATCATTCAGTGATTTTAAAAAAAAATAAACTTATATACAAATAAACTTTTTGTACATATCTAGCTAATGAAGGAAAATACATATGCATTAAAAGTTGTTATAAAATAAGTTTTAGCATATTTTAATTTCCCCAATATAAAATAACATGATCATATAACTACAACTATAAAAACCACGTAAAATAATCATTGTCTTCAAAAGTAAACGTATTCAAACAAAATAAACAAACTTTTATTAATCAGTAACTGTGAAGGAAATTTATATTGTTTCTCAATTTATATCAACACTCAATTTACTTAAAAATTTATGGTAAAATTTGTATAATTTTTGCTTCGAAATATATCAATCATGAAACATATTCTGTAAAACAAACATTTCTTTTTTAAGCTCACTATATGTCGAGTTAAATGTAATATTTGATAAAATTAAATGTAACATTGAATTCTTTTAAAACAAATATATTTTCATTTGCATACATGTTGCATGTTGAATGCATTTCATGTTGAGAATCACATTCCTTTAAATATATTACTGAATATTTTTGTAAAATTTACGAAATACGTATATTATTTTAAAAAAAAATCTAAATTATTCTAAATGTTCATAAAAATTGAAATGACTCCTAGAACACTAAAATCACTGGTATGAATTCTGATTCTGAAATAGAAAAATAATAAACAAATTATGCTTTATTTAAACAACCCTCTATAAATTTTAATTATTTATCATTTAACTTAAAATATTCCAATAAACATATTATGCTATGAAACAAGTAAGAATATAATTAAAAAAAAAACATTATATGTATGCATCATAGTTTAGTTTGAATAATAGTAATGTCTTTAAAACTCTTATAGTTAGTTATACTGATTGGTTATAGCTCTATCTTTCGTTATCGGAAGGCAGTGAGTTCGAATTCTGACACAGCCGAAGATCCATCTTGTTCACGAATTGCGGCTGGGGCACTTAAAATATATAATAATAGCAATGTTTAGAATGTGAAATGTTACTTCTGGTGGTAGCAGGTCTATTATAGGGAGTCTACTGCTTTGCCATTGTATTTAAATAACGAAGACTCACACTTTCGAGGAATCAATGGCTCACGCGCTGGAGGCCCTACTATCTAAGTTGCCATCATTTCGATCCCTTGTAGTGCAGAAATAGTTGAAATACTAATATTAAGGGGCATTAGAAACAGTAAAATCAGTAAGAATAATAATGTCAATTATATAGTAATAGACATTAATATTATGAAAATTTCTTTGTGTAAAAGAATATAAATTCCAGAATCATCTGCTATACCCATGGTAAATTCAAAATATGATTTATAACTGAATTTGATTAAAATTAACGAGATTTTTTTCCATATATTTTATTATAAATTTTTGCTTTCATCAGTCATGAGATTTACATTTTTATTAAATATCATCAGACATTCAACTCAGTTAATGCATTAAAAAAGTGTTTTCCAGAAAACCCGTCTTCAACATGCATGAAATGTAAATATTTGTGGGACATGGAACATTTGAAAAGCTTATTTTAATGTCAAAAATTACATTGATAACATGCAAATAGAAAAAGAAACCTAAGTGCTGGAGCAATTCAATGGGAATTCCTGAGAATCAAGGAATTTTTTTTTTTTTTTTATGAATTTCTTGATTTATAATATTTAAAAAAATCTTCTATTTTTTGCATATAAGCCAGATAGGGAAAAATATTTTAAACTTCATTTATTTCCTTCTCTTACAAGACTTAACATTACAGTCTACTGTATGTGTTGTATTATTCAGGTTGGAAATTCAGTGCTCCTCAAAGAATCCAAGTATATCTAATAAATTATTTACACACAGTAAACTGTGATATTGGAATCACCATGTATACAAAAAATTAATAAGAAAAATGTTTCATACACAAAATTTGAAACAAATTCAAATCGATTCTCTTAATATCAGTTAATATAGTAATTATTAAAACAGAAAATCGATAAGCCGTATTGGGTTCATTTGTTGGAGTATAATTTTGATACTAATTAAATAGTAAAAGCTTAATCAAAAAAGATTAAATTAAAGTAAATGGAAAGAAAAATTTAATCAAAATTTTAATTTCACAAGTTCTTAAATTACAATATAAAGGGAAGTTTATTAAAGCTGTGAGAATTATCACATTCATGATTTAATAGGCAAATAATATAAATGCTAAAAAGAATATTAATTTCGTGATTCATAGAAAAGTGCTTTGTCTTGAAATTAACAAGAAATATAACAAGCCATTTTATTTTAGAATCACACTACAACGAAGTGTTTTAAAACATGAAGACTATTCAGTTCATGACTACTCAAACATGAATCGCTTCATGAGGATTGTTGAAATTATGCATTAAAAGGGGCAACAATATAAATAGTTAGACACAGTGGAGTATTTTAACCACGCGGAACTGAGGTTATAAGCTGATGAGAAGCTTTGTCCCAATATCCAAATTGTAGTGGTCTCGATACGTGATTGAGCACAAGACTGTCGCAGTGAGAACACTCAAGCATGTTACATTCTCAAGATGTAATCAGTGTGCTAATGGAACTTGAAAGGGAGGATTCAAGATCAAGTGTGGAACTCAATAAGTGGTCATAGTTCAAAATTACGAAATAGTTGTCTCTGGTATTGAAATTAGGAACTGGGAAAATGAACTCAATTAAACAAAAAACTTAGTATTTACCATGCTGAATGACAAAGCTTTGTTATCTTGGTGTTATTATCAATTTCTGAGTTATGTTTTATTATACTTCTAAAATAAGTTTGGTTACTTTTAGAGTTTTCAAATTTAAAAATGGCATTAAATAATGTATTACTATTATAAAACAATTTATTTTGGAAAATTTCTAAAACACATAATGTACGCAATTTTAAAATTTTCATGTATATATCACACACACATATATATATATATAATTAAGTAATAACAGTTTAAAAGAAACACTAAAACATTATAAATTTTTAATTTTATATAATTAAATTTTATTTGTTCAGATCAAAAAAAATCTTTAAGAAATTAATTACGTTTTAGAAATAACGATAATTAAAGTAACAGTACAATAAGTAAGGGAATGGAAATTATGAAAATGGATGGAAAATTTGTGAAGAAAGAAAAAAAATATCAAGATACCAAAGAAATAAAAACTTGCTCTCGCCCATCGGAGTAACAGGGAGAAAAAGGTAAGGTGTTTCGAATTCATTTGTGTAAAGATTCTATAACGAACAAATAGTAAATATAAAGAGAGAGAGAGAAATGGAACATCAATCTACATATATATGTCTAGATTTTGAGAACATAATTTAAGTACTTACTGATGTGTTTCACGTTAGAAAATGTATTCGAAAACATTCCTCATTTTTATTCTCAGTGCTTCAATTGTTAACATTCTTGAGAGAAACTTGTGAACAGAATAGGGAATATGATTACGTAATTTTCCAACCATTGCCTGTTTTTACGTGATCTGAATAAAACATGTTGAACATTCCAATTGGAAACAACAAATTGCTTCTTTTCTAAAAGGAGATAAACCATGTCACGACTGTAAACGTAGCATGAAATCTTTCTTTGTAAATTGTTTCCCATGCAATTTACCGGAAAAATAGATGTGAGTCAAAAAGTTTTACTAAAATGAAATATTTACATTGAAATGTAGACATTTGAATTCATAAATCCATACAAAGAGGTTCCTGTAGATTATTTGGAATTCAAAACTTTTATTCCAGTAATTTTTTTCCTTACGCTTTTTGAATTTCTTTTCAAATTTTTAGTTTTCGGCTTTTTATTGACATAAAATACTTTTCGAATGTTTGAAAAAGTTACAACATTGCAAAATTTGTTTCATGAACATACACAGAATTTTGTGAATCAAAACTGAACTTGGATGAAGTAAGCAATCAAAGGTCCCATGCACTACATTGCAAATGTATTTCTAAAATTACGTAGACTTGCATTAAGGGAACTAAAAGTATATTTATAAAATATCCAGTTTTAATAAAATATTCCTAAATTTCTACATTTCATTTTTAGGAAGCATTTCTAAATTTTTAATTTATTATACTTATACATTCCGAGGGGCTGTAAAATTATTTCAAATTAAATGTATGCTTTGCATTATTCACATTTTTTATAGCTTATTTATCAGAAAAATCATAAGGTCATGTTACAGTTTAATAGTGCAGCACAAATCGGCAATACACAAAATAATCGAAAATTCCCCATAACCTGACGCTTGATATTGCTGAAACAATTTTACACAGGTACAAACACAGAAGAAAGGCACAATGAATTTCGTGGTATTTAGATCGATAATAACTCATTTTGGGAAGGGAAATATTTCTTTCGGCTGTATAAGGTAAAAATGAAGGATAATAGAGGGAAAACGACATTCTAAATTGAATAGAATTTGGTTTGGTTTTAAATAGAATTATAGAATAATATAATTGACTAGAATTTGGATGTGTTTTACATACACAAAATTTCAATGTGTATGTGCATATTTTTCAAGTGTTTTTTTTTCAAATGCTTGCTGTTATTTTAAGTGTTTTAATATTTTACAATATTACTCACTAATGTGGAAAAATTATCACGTAATTTTTTCTGACATGTTATTTACTAACAAGCTTGTCCCTAATTTAGCGCAATATTG
>JAPDSC010022316.1:0-15243 GCA_026290005.1 Latrodectus geometricus | reverse complement strand
GAGGGATTAAAACCACTGAGACTGTACGAGCTTACATATTTTGGAATATATATATATATATATATATATAAGAAGTTAAATAAAACGATTATCAATGTGATTTCTTAAAACAGTATGTAATTTTGAACTCATTGTTTATTCAACAAAATTAAATTCCTAAAAATACTTACAGAATTGCCATAGAAACGATAAATGCTTACAAAAAAATTAACCAAAATGCAAACATTGACTTAATTCTTAAAACTTTTTCACACATGTTTTTCACCTATTAATGCATTAAAATATGTTTTCTATTTTATTTTAATGTCTATTTAATGTTCTAGTATATGGTACAATTTCCGCATATTTTTATACCCTTGTTCTTTTTATGAGATTTAAAAAGGTAATTTTAAAATAAAAGAATTGATTAATTAGTTTCATTACTTCGATTCCTTTCTGTTTAAAATCAGATCGTGGGGAAAATGATTCATTTCTTGGGGGGTTCCTTCATAAAAGATAATTTATAGCCTTAAAGTTGGTTTGAAATTATCTGTATGATATATATTCCATATGATATGAACATTCTCTCTTGGAGACAAAGTATGCCGAACCAAAACTTGTGCACCAAAACTATTCTATACCGTTACATGTACGATACTGTTTGTATAAACAAGGCGGAGAATTACCAGCCCAAACTAAACAAGAATCAAAATTTTGGGGTTTGAAAGTCTTAATTATTAAATATAGAATAATTCATAGAAATTAACATTTCGTTTCTCTTTCAATACTTTCAAGAAAGGTGGTGCTACATTTTGAATATATTTGGAAACGTAAACAGGAAATTAGTTTTGCACATTCATTTATGATTGTGCAATTAAATTTTTGCTAAATAAAATAAAGGAGATAAAATATAGCTTCGTATTTTAATAATATGCTCGTGTAATAAATAGGATAACTTTTTTTTAATGAAATCCGATATTGAATTCAAAATACAATAATCTAAAAATGGAATCTGTATTCAATAAAATTTATATTATTTTAAAAGTAAATAATTTATTTAAAAGTGTATAATTTGATTGAATTTAAAATATTCACTTTGGAAATACTGTAACAATTAACATTAACAGAAATTAAAATATACTGGATATTTATTTAAATGGAATTTCAGAAAGATAAATGAAAATAATTGAAAATTTCAAATTATATTTTAATAATGAACCTCTCAATGGTACAGTTTAAAGGCAAAGAATTGTAATTAAAGACTTGTCAAAGAATTGTCTTTTTAAATTAATTAATAACGCTTTAAAATTTTAATAATCTTTAATTAAGCTTAAAATATTCAGGATTATGAAAAATTTAATGTATTTATGAATGATGAAATTTGTTGGTTTTTAAACATTTTTCAATATAATAAATGTTTTTCGAACGTTTTCGTTACGTTCATTCGAAAACATTCCGAACATTTTTCGAGCTTTATTTCCGACAATGTTTCGCTTATTAACATTAAAAATATCAAAAACTCTCATTAAGACTATATTGAGATATATGGGATTTTTGCAAATATGCAGCTTCCCAAAACATGGTTTTCTTATTTTAAATTAGAGTACATATACTAATACAGCAAAATATAATAAATCGACTACAAACTAGTTTATATTTAAATTAAATGTCAAAACATTAAGCAGTTCATTAACTTTACTAAATAAAATATAGGAGAATTTTCTTTTGTTTACAAATACCGGAAAACAGTCTGAAACTTTATTATATTTAACATACGAAAAGGTAATTTCTTTTACAAACTTAGTTTATATATAATAAAGAAAGTTTGGAATCAATGTTGACACAATTTTACTTAACCTAGTTTTCTGATTTTGAATCAAAATTAATAAATAAACAAAATATAGCAAGGCGATTAAAATTATTTCATAATTTATATTAAATGTAAAACCGGTGAATAATTTCACTAAAAAAGCATTCCAAAACTTTCTTTTGTTCACAATTAACAAGAATTTTATTTCTGGAATTACAGCATATTTAAAATTAGTTTTAATAAATGCAGTTTGCATATAATGTACAAAAAATTTTTTAATTTATATCGATTTTCTTACTTACTTATTTTTTTTACTATAAATCAGAAGCATTTATAAAACAATAAATTTTTATATATTTTGACAATTGTTGCGAATGATACAATTAAAAAAACCATAATTCATCTTTAATGTAATACAGATTTCTATTACTTTCACTAAAATAACAGTATAGTTTAATTTACTTTTTTTTATAAATGCTGACAGCCTTGTGAAATCGTTAAAATAAGAATTTTTTTAAAACAAATTTAATCTACATTTGATATAATAAAAAATTTAAATCCATTTCAACACATTTAATTGACCGAATTTTCTTATTTTGCAACAAAACTAATTCATAATTATTATGACTGCTAAACTGATAATTGATTTTACACAAGAAAATATAACACAATTTTTTTTCAACCCAAGTAAACTGCTGGAAGTATCACATTAGAAAATTAAACCGAATTGTGAATGAATAAGCAAATAAGAATTATTGGTGATTTATTTTTTATAATAACAGAAGTTTTTATTTACCTATTTTATCTCAGAATTAATTATATTCAAATTAATCAGAATTAATAATATTGATTTATTAAAGTTATTAATAGTAATATAATGAATTGATAACCAAAATGCGATTCGCTTTAATATTAATTCTTTATTTACATAATTGTAAAACTAATGAATAATTTTAAAGTTTTAACCAAAAAGGCACAGCAGAATTTATTTTTAATAACAATTATCAACCAAAAAAAAAAAAAAAAAAAAAAAAAAAAAACCAGTTTATTTTAGGCATTCTATTATATTTAATTTAACAAAAATTGAGATTAGATATAACATAAAGAAAAATTAAAATTCATGCCACTATTTTCCTTAAACTAACTTTTTATTATTTTAAATCAGAACAGATGAATATAGCGAAAATATAATAAACTGATTAAAAATTCCTGTATACAATAATTTTAAAATCGATGAATATCATTCATTATATTTACTTAAAAAAATATAACAAAATTTTTGCTTTGTTTACAAACATAGAAAAACCTCTGAAAGTATATCACTTTAATATGAAAAAAAATTAAACCGAATTATAAATAAGCAAGATTTATGAACGATTTACTTCCTTTATGAGAGTTACGAGATAAATATACCACTATATAATGTTAAATAGAACTTACTTTTTTGTGAGGCAGGCTTTTGTTACTTAATGCTTCCAAAAGCTTTTCCAAGTTCTTTCACAACGGCGAATAAATCCAATATTCTCTCCAATTATAATGCCAAACCGTCGGCACAGAGATCTGATCTGAGAGAAGGGTTGTGCAACAAGGAAGAAAATAAGTTTGGGCTAGGTCTATGCCCCACACTGGGAGAAGATTTATTTATTTATTTTTATCTTTTTTAATAGCTCTAATGTGGCGCCATCTAGTGGTAAATAGATTCTCTTTCTCTCCTACATGCAAAGACACACATTTTCCTTTAATAAATAATAGCTTCATGTGTATTTAGCGAGTCAATTTACGGTTAATTGGATACTAGAGGAAATAAATTGTTGCAAAATATTATCTCTTATTTGCAATTACGTAGCTTTTAGTAACAAAAGTGAAATGTTCTTTAAGATAAAAGAGGGAAAAGGAAAAATATACATACTATTATATAAAAATTTGTAGTTAATATTATCAGCAATACAATTACTTTGTGAGATTATATTAATTTATAATTTCATTTTCACTTTAATATTTCTAGTTTGTATTTTCATTTTCAATTTATACTATTTTGAAAGTGTTCGATTTTATATCAAATGATTTCTCTACAAAATAATATTTTATGAGTAAAATACAATTTAAAGCAGATCTGAGATACATAACTCTTAAAAGAATGTTGAAAAGATGATACGAGAAGAATTTATCAAAGGAAATATAATTTTTATTTCTGAATTATGAAATATACTAGCATCTTATAATGGATAGCCATTTGTTGTTATTTCATAACCTTGATAACATTTCTTCATTAAAATGCTTCTATCAAGATTGAACAAATAATTTTGAAAGAGGAAATAAATGTCGTTTTTAATATTTGCAATACATATTCAATATCTTTCTTCACCTGTTAAAATATTTGAATTATTGTATAGTACTGTTAGTAAATTTTCACTTACTCTTTTAAAATTATTGATCAAAACTTAACCGATTAATGATAATTATTTCATTAATCATTAGTTACAAAATGTTTAAATGCAACTCTACATCTAATAAATGAATATATAATTGCTCACTAAGAGGAGTGATTAAAAAAAAAGGATTTTATTTGTGGTCAAAAAACTAATGATTAAATGAGTTTTTTTAGGTGTGAATACACTGAAATTTACATTTTAAAAGATTTAATATAAAAAACTCAACACAGTAATTTCTTTTTAAAATTTTAAGCTTTCACTTACATTAAATTACGGAGGAATTACTAAAATATGTTCGCTTTTTTAATGTGAATATTCGTTAAAAATATTATCTGAAATTTAGAGAATGAGCAATATGAACTTAACTTTTTTAATAAACTATTAATTTTTGTTCCTTATATATATATATAATATTAACTTTATTAACTTTAAAAAACTATCGATTTCTAAATAAATAATTTACACGTTCAGAAGTGATTACAAATTGCTGTAACAAAGTATTTTTATAATTCTTTAATTTTGTAAAATAGTTGCATTTAAATATAATTTTTTATATTTAAATGCAATAAATGCAACGATAATAAAAAACTGCATTTATTTTAAAATATCGGTTTTTTAAATTTAAGTTTAGTATTTACAGAAAATATTTTAGATTTAAATTGTAAGACTTTTATTTCATATGATTAAGTAAGACTCTGCTAAAATGATATTGATTTTAACTGAACCTAGAAATTTTTTCACATTTTAACTGTATAATTCATAATTTTTTAATAGTAGGTTAGGTTATTTGATTTATGTTTTCGAATCTCTGTGTTTTGCCTGTTGAAGCTCTTTATCACAGACAATCGTCTTTGAACTATGGTGAACTGATGAAGTCGTCATCTGAGATAACATCCTCCTCTTTATGTTACACCAGTGGAAGGAGATTAAATCTTATGAAAATTTTAATATCTATAATTCTTTTTCTGCATAATGGTTTTCGGTTGACTCAGGTTCAAACCCGCAACCTCCAGTCATAAGAATAACGACTTTTCATGCCATGATTATCATGATTTTTGAGCAAGAAAAGTTAAATATGCGGTTATAAAGAGCCAAAATAATGCAAATTACGTTGATTAAAAGAAGAAATTAAGGAATTTAGTTTAAAAAAAGTAGCACAATACGCATAACAGGATCAATTTTATTTAAAAAATAAATAAATGCCTTTTGAGATTTAAGTTAAGTGTTCGAGGATTTATACTCTTAAAAGTAATAATAAGTTACTATCATTTTCTAAGTAAAGTGATTCACTTTAAAACAAATATTGCAAAATTTGTTGGGAAAAACGTTACCCATTAGTGAAATTAATGTTTCTGCTGAAAAAAATGCTCTAATTAGTCAAAAGGATAGCAAACAGATAACACAAATGCTGTGTTATCGGCACTTGCCGATAATAAGAGATTGCTACCTAAGAGAACAACAGATAGGAAACCACCTATTTTATTTTATGAGTAATTCAGAATGAAACAGAATTTAACCATATGTTCAAGAGACGTTTTCCCAAACTGATACTCATGAATATCAGTGGTTGATAAAAATACCTAAACTTAATCAGCTAGATTCTTAACTCGTTAGTCAAATCCACTCGATTTTGAGGTTCATTTTCCAGTACAAAACACATAGTTATAAGAATTGCTATTTTGAAAACATCGATATACTAATACTACATTAACATTTTCTACTATTATCCTCATCATTATCAGAAGCATACATATTTTTTCTATCAAAGCTGAGCATGGATGATGATTTTGACACCTCTTAGTGACACACTAAGAAACGAACATTGTTGCTTGGCTTATGGATGGCAAAGCATATGGTGAATACTTTGCAACTGTTTATGTTTAATATCACGAAGAGTTTGTACCATAAATGTCTCAGAAAATTCTGTGATATCAATTGATATTCATGCTTAAATTTCTATTCATGATCACAGTTCTTAATCCATGATAGTGATTACCAATTTTTTCACTATCTTTTTTAAAGTGATTTATCTCCTTCTAGACAGTTTTTCAAAAATATGGTAATTTTATTTTAATATAAGGTCTAAAAAAATCATAGAAATATGTATATACATGAAAAAGTTATGATCCATGTTTATTTTTACTGACCACATCGTGAAAATCATGCCAAAACCAACGCCAACATTATTTTCATTTAGAATAGGTTTACTGTTCCCTTGCAGTTTGCTGTTATCATAATTCTGCAATTTCATTAACAAATAATTAATGGAATAAAACATATATGAAAATTGCTTAGCGAACTATAAAATGGGAAATAAAATGACTCCAATTTTTCCATATTCGCCAATTTCTTCTTAGGCAAAAGTTTGAATTTTTCCGCGATATATTTTAAAAGAGTCTTTTTCTTTTTAATTCCCTGAACTGGATCAGATCAGGTCCAAGACTGCTTCTGCCCTCAACCCCTCAAGGACCACACCAGGGTTGTGCAGAAGGTCACTAAGCGAAAAGACAATACATCTCAGTAAATGTTCAGGACTGGCTTCTTCTGTGTGCAAGTGGGAAATACTGTTTCCCCCGGAAAACTTAAAGTATTAATATGACCTGATTTGAGCCTATACAAGGCTTTCTGGTCATGCCTTACAACACCAAAGATCAAAGCGCTTCCAGGGCCCGAATCATAGTACCAAGAATGAGACCGCGGTATTTTCCAAGATGAATTGACTAGAGCCCTACTCCTGGAGTATGTTTCCCGGAAAGTCAAACTCTCTAAAGGACACAGAGGTAGAAATGATCCTTTTTTAGCCAGTCCGTCGGCGATGTCATTATATATAATGTTAACATGTGATGGTATCCATTGGAAATGTATAATGGAGGACTGATAATGCTTAAAGTTTTCTGAACACAAGAATGCTCCTTTGGTACACAATACTCCTCCAATCTTCAAGGTACTTCAAGAGACAGTAAAAATAAACAAGTACTGAAATTTTCTGTAATATTTATCCTGAATAAAACTAGTTTCAGTTCATTTTTTCCCAATATAGTAAGCATCTATAAAGTACCAATATAGTACACAATATAGTACCAATATAGTACGCATCATGAATAATTAGAAACATAAATTGATATACACGCTTAAATTTCTACTCATAGTGACAACTGTTAATTCATGATCACTATTTTTTTAAAGAGTAATTTCTCTTATTACAGACAGTTTTTCAAAAGTATGGTCATTTTAAAATAAGATCTTAAAAAAAAAACCATAGGAAATATGTTTTAGCTTAAATTTTGTTAGAAATCGTAATTTAGATCAGCGCATTTTGTGATATATTTCTACATTGATTTTTTTTACATTTGATTTCTAAAAATATGCAATTGCAGCAACTAATATTTACATACGTATAGTACAGTTTGATGGAAGAAAACAATAATTTCAAGAACATATACTGTTGAAAACTAAATTTATTCAAAAAAAAATAATGAAAAATTTGTGAAACATTCTTGAGAGATGCCATCTAGAGTTAAAAAAAAAATATAAAACATTAATTTCTTATAATTTTAATCGATTATTTTAAAAACCGAAGTAAGATAATCTTAAAAATTAGATAAAAAAAAAACATGGTATTATACAAAAAAATAATAAATACATTAAAAATGAAAATGAATAAAAAAATAGAAATATTTTGATTATGAAAACTGTACGAAACTGGGGATTTTATGAATTCGTTTGATGTCTAAAAAGCAAGAGATCGGGGGTGTTGAAGGGAACTTGAGGCCTCATCAGGGGGGAGGGGAGGGGAGAAGTGACCTCAAAATAGGGGAAAGTCGAATTTAAGAATGTTCATGAAGATAGAGAAACGCTAATCAAGCCTTATAATAAATCAATGCTTAAAACCAACATGTGTGGTGGACACGGAAAGTACAATGTTTTAGTTTTCTATCAATGAGTTTATCAACATTTTTCCATTATATTTCATAAACTGTGAATCGAATAAGTTGTTATAACATAAACACAGAATGAACCTAGATGAAATCTGCTTTTTTTTTTGTAAGATTTGTTCAATCTTCATTTTTGAACAGCAGTAAAAATAAATAAATATAATTTTGTATAGTAAATAAATATATTTTATTAATATTTATTTAATAAAAATTTAATAAATATTTATTTAATATTTATTAATATTAATATAATATATTTTATTAATATTTATTTACTATACAAACAAATAATTGAAACATTTAATTACTTATTTTTATTAAAAAGTGAAAATTCTTTATCACTAATGTCTATAAATTTTACTTAAAAACAATAATTTTCTTTGAAAATTTAGACTTCATTATCAATAAAAAAATTATTCTAAGCAGAATTATTTTTTAAAAATGCTTAGAATATATAAACTAAAAATTTATTTTCGATGGCTTTATATGAGTGAATACAGCTTGAATATTAATAAAAAATTAAAAAAAGGTTTAAGGATTTATGAAATCTAAATACAATAATTTTTTTAAAAAATGCATAAAATATACAAATTAAAAACTTATTCAAAATGCTTTTATATAAGTGATCACAGCTTGAATATTAATAAAAAATTTGGTGTCGGTAAAAAGTTAAATACAATTATTTTTTAAAAAATGCATACATTATACAAATAAAAAATATTTTCAAAATGTCTATATTTAAGTAATTAAAGTTAATGAATATCAATAAAAATTTTAAAAAAGATTTTGGGATTGAATAATAAATAATAGCTATATCGATTCGCCTGCAATTGTGAAACTATTGCAGGCGAATGTCAAAATTAATAATGAATCCCTGAGATCGTAAAATAGGCAATATATTATACATTAAATATAAAAATATGCAATTCCAATTATTGTTATTGAGAGACAAAAATAATAATGAAAAATTTAATATCATATGTGTGAAAAAATAATATTAAATTAACGTAAAAGACTCAGGTTTTATTCATTTATTTATTTTTTCATTTTTTAAATCATATAATATTTAAAATATTTTTAATCCCAATAATTTTATTCCAATTTTAGTAAATCAATAAGTACCTTTATCATTATATAACATGTTTTATAAATGAAATACATTTATTTTAGCTCACAACTCTCAAAGGGATTTTATGTTAATTGTGCTTCTAATTAGAATTAGTTTTCTATTTACATAGGAATAAGTAATTTTTTATTATGTTAAACTCTTTATATATTATGAAGATTTTTATTTATAATTACATTAATTATTTCTATCAGAATGATTAGATACAATCGTATTTAAAAGAAACTTTTTCTTGTATAAAAAAAGGTGAAATTAGTTACATTACTGCATGAGCTTTTCCTATACTAGCTCTTTAATTATTTAAAATTTTTTTCACAGTTCCTTAATGTAAAACAAGTTAAGCGAAATTCGTGTTACTTAAATAATGCCATATCATGTGATGGTATTTCGAAACACTTCATTTTTTTTTTCAGGACAAAGCCTACATCTCTCCCACAATTACAGGCAACCTATTGAATTTGTTCTGTGTTCTTTCGGAAACAATGATGACTCAGAAAAAGTGAAAAAAAGTTTCTCTTTGAAGGCGGAGGATCCAACTGAGAGTATTTTATGACCTTGGCCTTCTTTTGCCTTCTTTGGATGGTGTTCCCTGGTACATTTAACACCATAGGTAAGCAATTATTATGGGGGAAATTAGATTAGATGGTGCTGCCATCTAACAGTATTTTTTAAAACTATTTTCGGTTGTAGAAAATTTGAAAAGATTTACTACTTTTCAAAGTATTTATTATATATTTACCTCTAAAGTTACAATGAAGTATTTTTATGCACATATCAGTAAAAGTATAGCTAAATAGTAAATTAATATGATTTTGTTAATTGAGAAAAAGTTATTTTATTTTTTTCACATTATTGACGAGCTTTGGTTAAAATATATATTTATTAAAATATATTTAATATGAAAAAATAATAATTTATTAAAATAGTTTTGGAATAAGAACACAATATATAATATTAAGCAACTGCTTTATAACTTCTGGGATTAGCCATTTTGAAATTTAAGAATATGAAAATTTACATCTAAACCATATACATATTCACAATACATTAAAGTACTTGTCTTATACAAAAAATAAATAGAAAACAATATAAAGAGTACATTTAAAAACCATGAGAAAGAGAATTCTTATTAATTTAATGTAGGATCAACGTGAATTTCATAACGATCTTCATTAAACAGACAGTATGTAATTAAAGTAGTAGAGATACACATCTAAGAATATTTTAATTTTTCCAACCCATATTATGGTTATAAGCCCCAAAACTGTATTTTAAAATCGATTTTTTTATTTAATCTAGACATAACTTTAATTTTCCTCACATATCAAAAAAAAAAAAAAAAGTTTTATTTATAAAAGCTACCATATTACAATTAAAAGTAAAAAAATAACAACGTATTTATTTTTACATTTAATTACAATTTGTCTGCAATAATTAGAATATAAAATAACTAGTAATTACGTTTCATTCGATTATTAGCTTTAATAACATTTGTGATTTCTATCATAAAAAAATAACTGTATATTTAGATATTTTTATAAAAGGATATAATGATTATATTTATTTATTAGCAAGGAAAAAATATCCATTTTAATTTTATTTTGAGGTTAAGGTAAACTATGTTATGAATTTCTATAATTAGATCAAATGCAGGTGCTAATGCGCAATAGGTATTTAGTTAAAAAGTCAAGGTTTTGATCTTCAATTTAATAGTTCATAGGTTCGATCTCCGATTTTAGTTTGGATTGCTTCAAAATCAATTTTCAGCCGGGTAAGTATATTGCTTCCAAAAATAATGATATAATTATAAACCAAAGCTATGCTCTCTTATATTTTTAAGAAACAGTTTTGTTGAAAACCTTTTATTTCCGGAATTTTTTGAGATATGTGATATTTTAAACCAATTAAAAGTTCTAATCTAATAGAAATGCAACAAAATTAAATTTTTTTAATTGTCCCTTTCCTTGAACGTGCTTTCCTTAAGAGTTATTACAGTTAAGACCATAATTTGAAATTTAAATTGGCGTTTAAGAGAGATTAAAAGCTAATCCCAGAAGGCAACACGTGATTGTTGTTTTGACACCAGACAGCCTAACAACTGAAAAGCGTTGTATGATATTTTAGATAATGGGCCGTATTCAATGGTCACAAAGGAGGAAACCCTGAAAAACGTGCTTGCAGAAACGTTCCTGTTGTTCAACAGTGGGTGAGTACAGAAGACTGCTGTACAATGGCAAGCTCACTTGATAGTTGTGTAGATTCTCTAAAATAGTTTTCAGCAGCAAAAGACCCCCAAAACTTCATCTGCCGCTTCCAGGGGTACTATTTCACTTGGATAACATAAGGATCACTACATATTTAAGGGACAACTCGACACTACATATATACGGCACACAAGGGGTGGGGGTGCCCCACTATATAATTGGCACTCACACCCATCCCTTGTAGTGCTGAATGGTAAAAATGCTATAGCAGCAGGCATTCGAAATAAAAAATATATCAAGGAATGTGCTTAGTAACATACTGGGTTTTCATCCTTTGTCACTACGGTTAATCATTTTTCACTGTAACAGTTTACATTTCTTTTTATTATTTTATCAGGGATTTCAAGATTTTGAAATTCTAATTTAACTTTACATGGAAATTTCCGCCCAAATATATATATTTTTTATAATATAAATTAACTTATGTGTGATTCATTTTTACTCATAACCGTATCCAAAGTAAAATGCCAACTGAAAATACTAATGATGGTTTGATGCTAGTGAAAACGATATTTATGACTCATTTCTGCGCTTACTAAAACTAATGAATGGCATTCTTGCATTTTAATGAATTCTGATGAAATGAGGACACAACGGTGTCGTGAACTCTGACTCAAAGTTTTATATGCCTATCTGTAGCTTATAAAAGTGTTTTTATTCGCGATTTTTTAATAGAAAACCACTCATGTTAAATTTTTTTAAGATTTCAATTATTTTTCATTTTGCAAATGCAATTGTTATGCTGAATATTTGTAAGATCAGTATAATATAATCACTTACCAATATACATACCGGTGATCGCGCACCGGTATCTATACCGGTGATCACGCACCGGTATACATACCTGTTTTTTGCTGAGTGTTTGGCTCTACAGGTTGTCTTCCGATTTTTAACAGAGCATTCCCCTATGAGGGTGGAAGTACAACTTTGTATCACAGATGGCAGTCCCATCAGGGTCTTCCAATTTAGAAATAGGAAGCCAGAGAAGACTTAAAGCCTAGCTCCTAACACCCCAGAGGTATTAGTTTGGAATGGGAACAGGGAGGACATTGCGACCACGACATATTTTACGTGACCCAGTCTCCATTAGTAAACAAAATGGATCTTCGGATAAGATGGGAATCGAACTTACCATTTTTCGGAAACGAGTACGACGCCCTAACTAACCAGACCAACACGGCGCTGTACCACTATAAAGTCCTTTAGCAAACATGACGGATCTTCAGTTGAGTCGGGACTCGAACTCGCAACCTTCCGATAATGAGAACAGCTCTCTATCTAAAGGCCTGGGTGACCTTAATTTGATCACCAAAATACCTATACATTTAATTAATATATATGTGAAATTGCCCTGTTTTTGTTTTATTTGAGCTTTGAATATCATCATATATATAATCGAAAAGGAACAAGATAACTCAGGTGTCAACTGATCATTGTTCACAGTAATTATTGGCAAATTTGTTTTCATAAAGAAAATTTTTGAAGTACTAAAAATTCCTGTTGTAATTATGACAACAGAAAAGCAAGGATCTGCATTCTGTGCCATTCATTAGAATAAAGCAGTGATTTTCTTTCAAGACGTTTACCTGAAAGGAAAAAGAAAAGAAACTCCAAATATTTCCAACTCAGTTTCGTGACTTTGGATTTATGGGTTCATCAGCCTTAAGTATTTCCGTTACCTCTCTATATGGTAAATATTAATATTAAACAAAATTCCTGCAACAGTATTAGTAACAAGATTGGTGAAATAAACCATTTTTATTTAACTAAATGATGCCCTATATATTTATGCAACAATTGCAAAAACATAAAATTAAAATTTATAAATAAATTATGCTTAACTTATTAATTTCATTTTATTTTATGCTCTTCACTTACATCCAGAATTGTTGTAAAAATATTTAAGAAGAGGAGTGGTAACTCAGGGGTCAACTTAGTCGTATGTAAATGCTCATTTCTTCTAATTTATGAACACTCTTTTTAATAACTAGTATAGTTGGTCCTTAGCATGGTACCGTAGATGATTTTAATTCCAATTTACGGACTAAATTTTTGAAAAATCTCTTTCGTGAACTCATTTTTATGAATTTTTTGTGTTTGTATTTATTTTTAATGATGTTATTTCTCAATTTTTTTTTATTTTCTTAGAAAACTTGAATTAACATCTTTATTAGAGAATGATAAGACCTTTGACTTGTGGACAGCTAACTGCACTGCTGATGTTGAAATCTTGGATATTTTTTTAAAACAATTTCCGGGATTTCTTCCGTTTAAACATATTTTCACCGTACAAACTCTGTATCAAAATATAACTTCAATTACAAATATTATAAAGTAATTTTACAAGGGGTGATCATAGTTTGGAATCATTTCCTAAAATTGATACTCTAAAGAGCAATGTACTTATCAATATATTGTACCGTGCTTCGAGTAACGTGTTGGTTGAAAGTCGATAAAAAAAATCTCTTAAAAATCACAAGATTTCTTGGCAAATTAAAAAAATACAGGAAACTTCAAATGTAATCACAATTACACAGCTCCAATACAACAAAAAAACAGCTTCCAATCATGGAAAATATCTAAGATAAACAACAGTTTCAATGCACTAAACTAGCATTCCAAACTCCACTAATTGGCGGTGATATTTATGCCTGACGTGGCGGGAAAATCTGCAAGTTTCGCCAAGGTTTGGCTATCTCTCTTAATACAGGTCGTAGAACTTCGGTAATAAGTTTTTCTAAAAATATCTCGCCAAGTTTCTCGCCAAATAGTTAAGATTCTCACCAAGTGGTCGCCATTTTTAACATGGAATGCGCAATTTTTATCCAAAATCTTAGCATCAGTCTGAGATATTTTAAGGCGAATACAAGTAATGTTTATAAATTTGTAACAAAATGCTCCGAATGAAGCTACATGAGTCTATTAGAGAAACCATTTTTTTGAGAACTTCAGAGAAGTGAAATTCGAAAAAAAGAAACCTACTAATGTTCGAAATTTCATTTTGAACGAGATTGAGGTGTAATTTATATCAGTATGTGTAATATATAATTAAATATCAGAAAATTTAAAAACTGATCGAATTTTAATGAATAAAAAGTTTAAAAGGTATCAAGCAAGAAGGAAATAACCGTAATGATTGTCGGCAAAGCAATGATTAACAAGATTGAGATATTTTTTTGACACAAACCACAGTAAAGTTATTTGTTTCATCGAAAAATAGTTTGCTTATCATTCAACTGTCATCCTTTGCACAAGAAGTCTAATTAAATTAGGACCTACAGTTTAAAGTGGATTCTGAACTATACTACAAACATTTATGTCTGAGATAGGACTCCAACTTTTCAACCGAAGGAAAGAGCGCTAACACTTCGGCTGCCTAATCGCCTCAAAAAATATTAAAACGCTCTTTAAAAATGAGACTTGAAATAGAAAACATGTTACTTTGCCTGATTTTTTTTTATAAAAAGAATGATTTTTAAATAATTTATTTTTTTTTATTTTTCATATATACTGTTCATTTTTTCTAATAGTATTTTATTTATAAAGATAGAGAAGTTCGGTAAAAAAAATAGTTTTAAGATTTACCACTTACTTTTCCGTTTTTCGAACTATTTTACCAGTTCTTTTGAATTCGCAGACATTTATAAACCTATATATATATATATATATATATATATATATATATATATATATATAT
>JAPDSC010022313.1:0-25569 GCA_026290005.1 Latrodectus geometricus | reverse complement strand
ATTAATATCAGTAATATTAATAAACATATTTAATTTAGATGGAATTTTTATATGAAATTAGTTATTAGATGTACTTAAACATAAAACATTACACAAAATTAGCTTCTTATTAAACCTGTACAAATTTAATTAAAAATCACATGGAAGATGCCATTATTTATTCTAGGAAATTTCTGCTCAATTATTTTCAACCATAAAATGAGTAATTAAAAAATATAATTACACTAGATGATATCTTAGAATATTATATAGAAAAGGTATTGACTTAGTACATCAGTGTTGTGTCGATAATCATACTGTTCACTTAAAAATGAGATCCCTCTTTTAATTAGAATTAGATTATTCTTTTTATTTTCTTTTTTAAAGTATGCATTAAATCATTCATAATGCATAATAATATTGAAATTTTAAATAACATAATTTGATCTTAAATTTTGCTGACTGTATCTGGTTATTTTTCATGTATATATGTTATAATAAAGTTTATATTTTATTGTTTTGAAGATTATATATTTGAGGAACTATAATTAAATGTTAATTATTTAATGTCTGTACAATATACATTTAAAATGTATTAGATTTGCAGAGTCGAAGTAGTTCTGATTAATCCTACTCCTCACCTTTCTCATGTGACCTTTGAGGAAGTGGATGATCCTACTCAGAAGTTTTCAAAAGTAAGTTCATGTATTTATCTTTACAAAGTTAAATGTGCTGTTTTATACTAAGTTATGATTATGCATGAAAATATCAATTGTACTTTCATTATTCATACATATTTGTTTTTTTATTATGAATTTTCATAATTTTTTAGTTTAGAAATATTTTTTAACTCTAACATAATATGAAAGAAACTTTTATTGTACATTTTATTTGAAAAAAAAAAAAATCTAGCATTTGAGTATATTTGATTAATATAGAGTACAATCAAGTACATGGAAGTAGATATTTTTTTCAGTATATATTTATTTTATAATGTAATGTATTTTTAAATTTGTTATGAAATTTGAATTCATATAAAAGTGTTTATTGAGTGTAAGACGACTACATCTCAAAATGCCCTGAAATTTGATTCTTTCCCCATAATTTGAGATACTACAATGATAAGTAAAATTTTTCAATTCTGTATTTTCTATTTTATTACTCATAACTTATGTTTTTAATTACTTTTAATTACAAATAAATGATATGCTGTTTTAACTTCTTTAATCTTGAAAAAACATAACTTAGAAATAAAGTAGATGAAATTACTTAAACAACCTTGTTTTGTATGAAGCAAAGTCTTTTGTTTTCATATGTTTAAAGGAAGCTGAAGATTTTTGTGGAAATGATGTGTGGTTGCCATTTTATTTTTTTCCAAATGTTTTGTGTATTTTTTACACACTTTGGAAAATATGTATTTGTCTTCTATTGTAAGCAAAATAAAGTACCATACAAAATTTTGCTATTTCAAAAATTTTGTTTCTTTACAATTAACTATTGCAATTTTTTTTCTATAATAGATCTAGTGGAAAATTCTCTATGTTCTTTTTCAAATTATTCTCAACAAACACTTGATTTTAAAATCTTCTTATTAATAATTCTTTAGTTCTATAATTTGAAAAGTTTTTGAAATGAAGACTCATTATTAAATGGAAATATCTCTATGTAATTATAATATTTTAATAGTATACTATATAATTTATCTTATGGATTTATTGCAATAATAATTAATAAGAAATGTTATTACAAATATTTAAAATTTAAAGTAAAAGTTTTTTTATGAATCTCTTTTGATTTCCATTTGATCATCAAATTTATTTTAACAATATTAATTTATTTCTCTCAATGCTTTTCTAATATTTAGGCTAAATTACCTCCTGGGGAGCTTCTACTTGCACCTCGAGATGATACAGCTGAGTTTGATGATCTGAATGATTCAAACAATTACAAAGATGATCCAAAGTAATTTGAAAAATATGTTAATGTAAATGGATCTGCATTGTGATGTTGCATTGAATACTAACATTTATTTTTACCTACATTCTTTTATGTTATGCTAAACTGGATTCCAATGTGTTGTACTTATTTTTATTATTTATCACTAGTTATTTTTATTTTCTCTAAGTTTTGTATGCTGATTTGTTGCTGTAAAATTTTTTAAAATTAATAACAGAATGTATTTAGTTACAATTAAGTTATTTATTTCATAAAAAGAAAAATACAATCTTTTACAAATATAATATTTTCCAATCTGTTTTTTTTTTTTTTTTGCTAGAACTTGAACAAAATACTTTATGAATGGATTGATGTATTATGTAAGGAAAAATATTTTTTTAATCAGACTTAGATAATCAGCATTAATTTTTCATATGATATTTATTATCAGAAAAATAAGATATTAAGTTTTAAAATAAATATCCCCCCCCGTTCTATGCTGGAAAATGAGCAAAATATTTTATGAATCAGTTTATACATTATGTAAGGGAAACTAATTTTTGTTACTAGACTTATAAAGTCAGCTGAAATTTTTTATAGTGTATTTTTTATTAAAAGATCTGTAAAATATGATGTTTTAAAATAAATTATAAATAATTTTGAGAAAAACTATCCCATTACATAGATTTACATTAGATTTAATAATATTTTTTTTCCTTCCTTATTTTTTGTAATTGTTTTTGTTGTGTTATCATGTCATATAATGTAAATTAAAATATATTTTTAATTTTCTCATTTTTTTTTTAGTGTTGTAACATTTCGAAAATCTAATAAGCTTGGTTTTATCTTTAGTGTTGTACCATCTGCTAATGATGTTATTGTGAGTACATACTTTATTTTTACTTAATGATTTCATTTTTACAAATTTCCTTTATTATGAATGAAACATGTTTGTATATTATAATATCTTTATTTAACTTTTGTTTTATAGAGATTAATTATATTTTATTATTTTTACTAAATTTATAAGTTGAAGTTTTGATGATTGATATCATATTACTAGAAAAATATTAAATTATTTTAAAATTTTGTTTTTCATTAAAACTTAGAAATTTGTGTATATATATTCTATAAATGTGCTTTAACACTTCATTTGTATCCAAAAAATGCATTATTATGATTTTTATTAATTATTGTAACTATTGAATGCTTTTTTAATTTGAATTTCTGATTTATTAATGATGTTTTTGATTTATTTCTGCATCATTACATCAGAATTAGATTTTTCGATAGAATTTCCTGTTTTGCCTTGTCAAATATGAAATTTTATTTTTGTCATGATGATATCTTTGAAGTATTCTTCATAGATATCATTATGTGCAGTGATTTGAACTTGATCATACTTGTTTGTAACATTTTGCTCTTTTTGTAACTGTTAATTTTTTCTTAAAGAAAATAATATTGTAGTGGTTGTTTGCAACTCTATTATTTCCTTTTCACTAGGTTTCATTTCGACTAAAACATGACTTCATTAACATGGTGGTCACTCTCCCTGGAGAGCAGGCCAGGGAGCCACAAGTTGTTTGGCTCTCTCATACATTAAAGATTCGACTGGGTTCTGTTGTTGGCAGCACGTGATTTATAGCAATAATAAGTTGATAATATGTGAAGAACTCTTTGAGAAAAATACTGACTGCTATTTTTACCTATTATATATTTGTAATTTAAACATGCTATGTGTTTATTTATTTCCAATGCTTTTAGTAATTAAAATATTAAAAACTCTTGTTTGATTCTATACTAGACAAAACAATCATTTTATATTTATTTTATTTTATATGTATTATCATATCAGTACATGCTGTTTTTCATTGAGTCAAAGGTTGCTCAGTTGCTTGTAACATGAGTATCATTTACAGTTGATTAATAACATCTCACAGAATTTCAAGGATTAATAAAAAAAAGAAATAAATAGCAATCAGTTATTGATTTTAAGTAAGAATGCTGAAGCATTTACGTTTTTGAAAATTAAATTTTTAACATGAGGTGTTTCTACTGCTATTTTCTTTGCTTATATACATTTAATAAATAAAAATATTTTATTGCAGCTTACAAAATATAAAGTACATGAAAATTATACTAAGAATCTTGCTTTTCATGTACATGAAAAGTATGATCCTCAATATTAAAATTCAAATGTATTGAAATTATATTCTCAGATAAATTGATTGTTCTCTAGAAATATATAAGTAACCAAAACTGACTTGCTTTATTTAGATTATAATTAATAGATCAAAATTTGCTTTCTTTAAATATTAAAAAATTAAATTTTGAAAATTTTATATAATATGTTTTTGTTACTTGTAGTAGTTAATGTCAATTTTTTTTCGATATTCAGCTTAAAACTTCAATATTGTAATATTTATTACAAAAATATTATGTATTTTCTAATATTTGTACTTACTTTTATAACTACCAGTGTTAATACTGATCATTTTTCTCTTTTGACAAGTTTAGTTATTTAAGGGATTTTTAGCTCATATGCTATATATTGTATTCAAAATTTTGAAATTATGGTGCTTATAGTGATTCCACTCATTGTTTATTTTCAGGCAACATTTATAGTAATGATACTTTTTTGTACAATTTAAAATTTTTCGAGTCCATTTTCCTGCAGTATGGCATTTACGCTTATACAAGATTTCCTCTTGATAATGTGATAAATATATTATTTTGTTGCATGAGTTTTATTATTTTTGTGTTTTATTACTTTTTAAAAGTATTTCCTTTCTTGATTTTACATTTTCTGTAATTCGTAATTTTTGACAGCTTGTAATTACAATAAATAAAAGATTTTGAATTTCATCATCTATATGTGATTCTTTATAAATTATTAAATACTGGATCTTGGCTTCAATGTTTATTGAAAAGTAAAGAAAACAATGAAAATATATTTGATGTAGAATCTTCATTTTAAAGAAATGCCTTAATGTAAATTTTTAATTAAAGAAAGGTGAATTTTATTATTAATGTTTTTAGTTTATATGTATATAAATAAATTTTGCAGGCATATTTCTATCCATTCTACTGCAGTTAAATTTTTAATTATTGATATCACTAAATTGAATCGCATAAAATATACGAAAAAAAGTTGTCCATTTTATATAATCTGTATATGCTAAAATTTGCATAATTTGAAATGTCCAAAAACCTGCATAGTTTTATATTTAAAGGAAAAATATATATATAGTTTTTTTTATTCAAGATGCCTTGTTTTCTGATACTTTTTAATATTTATAGACTACATTATTTTAATATATACATTGATAAATTATTCTTACAACTTTCTCTAAAAATTTTGAGCTTCAGCAATAATGTTTTCATTTGATATGTATTTTAAAACATTAATTCATTTTAATGCAGTAAATTATTTATCTTTTGTAATATTAAATGTTACAAATTTTGCTGTAAAGTGTTTCTAACATAATTCTTTTGATTAAAATATTATGCATTTTAGCATGAAATAAAATTTAAAATTTGTTTTTTCTAGCTAAATCAAAAATATTCTCAAGTGATAAATTTTTTAATATATAGTTTTTAATTTCCTATTTGAGAAAACGACTGAATTATTAATTTCATTTCTACTTAATGACTCTTCTATTTAAATATTCTATAGTGATTGTGTTTAACAATTAAATGACTTTGATCCAAAACTTTATTTTATGGTTTTGAGTATCAGTTTTTATAAATTCTAAATTTAATTCTCTTTTTAAGATTTATTACCACATTCTTTGTTTTTTTATTTTTTTTATTTTTGATATTTTTGTTGGAAAAAAATCAAGGAAAAAAAATCCAGTATGTGGACAATCAAATTTAAAATATATGTAACTTAATGACCAATGAAAAATACACTATTCAGGAATCCTTCAATATTTGATGCCTTAAATCAGAATAGAGTTTTTGTGAAATGTTGAATCATTAAGTATGTTATTCTTAAAATTAAAAGATTTTGATATCACTCATTATCTATGTAAGATCTGAATCGAAACATACAATGATATTAATCAAGATTTCGAAATATCATTGTAATTATTGACAATGATATTATCAATAATTACAATGATATTTCGAAATTTCAGCTGCAAATTTTTGCTCCAGTTTTATATGAAATTCTATACATTTTTAAGAACATATTTGAGATATCAATTAAATAATTTTGAAAAATACACAGTACATGAATAAGTAATTAATTCCTTGTGGAATTTCACAGTAAACAAACTAAATTGTGTAATTGATAGAAAAAATTCTGAATACTCCTATATTTACTCAAACTTTACAATAAACTTAAAGACAAGAAACAGAATTTACAAAAAATGTTTATGTTGTAAAATATTTAAAACAAATTTCATTAATCTTTTACTTAACTTTTTATTCAGGGAATGAAGAATTAAATACTCATTAATGCAAGAACACTTATCAAATTCAATTTAACCCTGCATGAGGAAGTGATGCATAAAATTTCAGAGGAAACTAAATAAAATCTAACTTTTACTGCATTGTGTAAATGTTGGTTATGCAGAAATTTCAATATTCCAAAAAATTCTTTTCTTGTACACATGTGTTAGTATAATATTTAAGAATGAGAAGCATTTTATAAGTAAAAAATAAATCTTTTATTTCCAACATACAGATTGCCTTAGTTAATATACAAACACATGTTTCATAATTAAATAGATTCTTGGTGAAGTTTATATTTTGGCACATAGATTGTAAACATAAAATGCAATTTCATGTCAATTGACAAAGAAATATACTAGACATTTGGGATATATTTTATAAGCATTTGCCAAAGTTGGCTTACCAAAGTCTTGTAAAATACATTTAAATTAAAAAGACAAGTTTGACACAACAATCACATCACTGCCAGAGGCTATAAGACTAGTTTCTTGGGTGTCTCCCATGGGAATTCCTCCCGTCCAAAATGGCCGTAAACTGATGTTCTCTGATAAAATGGCGTTTTCAACTTGAGATCACTGAAATAGATGTCATGAGTGTTATATAAAATAAATTATGTATGCTGTTTTTAGTATTTCATTCAATTAAGTTCTATAATTCATTCTATTAAATTCTAAAACGTCAATTCGAATGTGAAAAAGGAATTAATAAATGTTCTTTCAGGTCTTCTGTTCGTGGGTTCGAATCTTACCTTGAATTTGGATTTATGAAGTGGTTTGTAATTCACTTTATGCTATACTTCACTTTATGTCTAACGACGTGTTAAAAATGTTCATTGGGCAACAATTAAGTCAAACAATTCGATGTTTGTGCATTAGTGGTTCCATAGAGTATGCGAATTTTGAATGTGCATGAGTAGAGGAAACATTCGCATAAAACTTTGTTTTAAAATATATATCAATATGTAGACTTAATGAAGTCAACTAGGCATATTTAAGTGTCTTTGGGAAATTTCCTTATAAATTCTAAGAGTTAAATGCTACTTCTCTCTCTCTATAGATTTCTCTGATATGACATTAGAAAAAATTAAAGTATATTAAATTATTTTTACTAATGAAGTTTAACAATTTAACTTGTAAATGTGATATTGACTGAAGAACGAGATTAAATGTGAAATTGAACATTATTTTTAATTCTATTATGTTATTTCTAAATTATGTATCAAGAAACAGTTGTCTCTCTTTAATACAGGATTTGTTTGATAAAGAATTCTTGTAAGAACGATCCATAGATCAATTTCTTCCATATATGGATGACATTCAATTCAATATTTTGCTTGGGATGATGGTCAAAAACTTTGTTACGCTTGTAAAAAACTATTTGTAAAAAGGCAAAGTGAAAAGACTTCGAAACCACAATTCCTCTGTTTTAATGAATAATGTTACCTTCAGTGTATTTTGAACCAAGCTACTAGCTAAGTCTTTAACTGGGGACTTCTGTTCAGTAGTTTATTGATTTGAACCCCACCTCAAGTTTGGATATTTTTACTGTTTTAAGTACTTTATATAAATTGTAGATCCCAATCTAAGAAACCCACGTAGGTAAAAAATGAATGAGCATCGAACAGCAAAGTAACCATCGAATTAAGATCTATTATTAATAATATTCAATGGCGTAAATTATAAGAAAATTATTTATTGTATTAAATATCATTGTAATATTTCATTTTTAATGTATATTTTTGCTTAGTATTTCACCTAATTTTCTCATTTGTATTGTGAAATGTTTATTATTAGTATTGTAAATTATATCTTAGTGCAGACTGACTTTTGTTGGATAAATTCAATAACTTGTGTGCGTTAATCTTACAAAAACAGCTGTAAAAACTTATTGCAGTGCAGATTCTAAAAGAGCAGACTCTGACTTTAGCTGTCTAAAATCAGCAACCTCTTTGGATTAATGATAAAAGAATATATAAACAAATTGCAAAAAAAAAAATTCTATTATGGAGTGTACATTGCACCATAATCAATAAATCATTACATAATATATCACATTCTTATCAGAAGATAAAAATAAATATGTCACTTCATTTTCATTTGTTTCGTTTCTCTGCCGTTGCCTGGACAACTCACAAAAAATGCTTTTGTTAAATTTTTATCATTGCCTGATACTATACTATCTCATAAAGATATAAACATTTAATAAAATAAGATTAATATTGTATATACTCACTTTATTATCCTACCCGGCCTTAAGTCGAAGTTTTTCTTTACGATTTCCAACAATTCATTGCTAGTTTTTTCTGATGTTCCGTATGAGAAGATGGCTATTGATAAAGGCTCAGCAATTCCTATTGCGTAGGATAGCTGTAAGAGAAGATTAATCCTGTTGTAATCTTGTTCTATCATAAAGAAGTTTAATGAACTACTTTTCATTTTAATACTATTTATACATGATTCATTTAGCTAAGTAATACATGAAATAAAATATTATCGCTAATTGGCTCATAAGTTTATCGTTACTTGTTCATCACAATAGCCTTACCTGCACCAGGCACCTGCGGCAGAGTCCAGCTGCTACCAAAGACTTGGCCACCCATCTTGCTGCATAAGCTGCTGACCTGTCTACCTTGGTGGGGTCCTTGCCAGAAAAGGCGCCACCTCCATGTGCACCCCAACCTCCGTAAGTGTCCACGATTATCTTACGTCCTGTGAGTCCGGCATCACCCTGCAAGCAAGTGGTTGTCACTCGTGAGTGTGCAAGACAAATGAACAGAATGAGTATTAAGAGTATGAGGAAGTATGTGTGTATTAAGGCTGAAAATCAAAAGATTAACCATGAACTTATTCACTCTAACTGTCACGTTAATATAAGAGTCACTCCAACTGTTCTCTGCTGTGAGTGGGGACACTCACAATTGGTAGTCATGTTCGAGTGCGATCAGAAGATTTCCTCCCGTTGCATATGCGTAAAATGAACATTTGTTATGCTGTGAAACAATGAGTAAATCAGCGTTTGCATTTAATCCTTTAAGTGCTGATTTATTTAAAGATTTTTTACGACCATTGGACGAATTTAATTTGTCGCTATTGGAATTAATATTTATTTGGACTGTACTTAATATAAAATGCTGTTTCACAAAAATATATTCATATTGGTGATAAAAAATACAAATATATTTTTACAGTCACCAATATATATTTTTGAAACAGCATTTTAGTTGCAAAATAGAAATAAATGTAAAACTGAAATAAAATAGCTTCTTAAATTCAGATGACGAATCTTATGTCATCAAATGTATTCAAAGGGTTAATAAATGTCGTGAATCTTAAAGGAATTGGTTATGTTCTTCATTTATTTGGGTGATGAAGAGATCATTAGAAAGGAGTCAATTAAGAGTATATTGCATAATATTATTAGGAGTGTATTTGAGAATATCTGCAATTAATTATTAAGAATATCACAGTCAGAGAATAATATGGGCAAGTATTAAGAGTTACGAATATAAAGTCAAGAAGTATGAATACTCAAAGATAAATAAAATGTTTATTAAATATGACATCGGGTAAAGAAATTCGTGGTGGTCAGGAGATTTTAGTGCGAATATTTGTGGTTGGAGAAAAAGAAATCCATATTTTTTTCAAAAGATGACTGTATTGATCGATACCTCATAATGTATTTATCAAACAATTTTTGATTTATGTTCGTTGGAAAGATGACGTTTTGCAGTAAAAAATTCTTTTGCTGTGTTTTTGGTTGTGAGCTACAAGGTATTAAAAATGGAAGTCAACCAAGAGAAAATTCGGTACATTTTGCAAATTTTCTTTAATAAAGGTGAAAATGCAAATCAGCCGGTTGCAATTGTGCATGGTGCTCATCGTCTCGATATTGTTACATAATTTTGATTTCGTAGATTCCGTTCAGGTATTTTTGATGTTAGTGCTGCACTTCACACAAGTAGGTCAAAAATGTCGATATAATCATAGAAATGAATCAAATTGGCCGACATGTTATCAATCGCAGTTAATAAAAATCGATCCTGAATCAGTTTTAAACTATTTGCACAAAACGAATCCAAAATAGGTTAAATTAAGTCCCGAAGTTCAAATAAAAATAGATTATTTTCCCCAACTTAGTGCTTTTCCTCTGCGCAGTAGGCAGAGAACGCAATATTTTCGAGCAATGTTTTGTTATATTTTTTAACCTGAAATTATTACATTTTGCTCTTGAAGTTTTCATATTTTTATTTAGTTCACTCATTAACATGGAATTTCGAAGTGTTTTTGAGTATTTTTGAGAAGCAAAAATTATCAGTTACGTAAATTTATTACCAATTTCAACCCTCTAAACTCTTTTTTTTTATACAAAATGACAACTTTTTTTTTAATAAATACAAATTGCATACAAACTAATGTGAATCACATAATTTGGTATGAAATTTAAATTCTTCAGAAAAAAAAGTTGTCCATTCACAATAAGGCCTAATTTGTCAAATTACAATACTTTAAATTACAAATTCATTTTAAATTTCAACTTCATTCTGGTCACTTACTCTAGTTCACTGCTTTATCCCATACGCATGAAACTTATAGGAACTCGTACTTGTAAATTGTTAAAATGGAAAAGTGATGGCAAAATGTCCATCAAGTGAGAAGTGTATGTAGGATTTTACAAGATATTTTCGAGACTTACCATTGGTCCTCCAGTGATGAAAGTGCCGCATGGGTTGATGTAGTAGATGGTCTGATCGTCCAGGTAGTGCTTAGGGATGACCTCCAGCACCACCCTCTGCATCACCTGCTTCCTGAGCTCATCCAGGGTGATGTCCTCCGTGTGCTGCGTCGACACGACCACCGTGTGTACTCGCTGGGGTACAGCGGCGCCATGCTCGAACAAGTACTCGCAAGTCACCTGGCAAAAGAAGGGATGTAAGTTTCTGCTCACATTTGACCACTGCACATATTTGCATTGACAATGTTACTTTGCTTGGATCTAAGCCGCATTATCCTAAGATCCTTCCACTTAAGATTAAGATGTTCGTCTGTATTCTCTAAGTGAAAAGAGGAATCTTTTTACGAAGCATATGCTAAAGTGTGCATTAAAAAGTGGATGTGTTATGATTTTCATTAATAATTGAAAAATCATGAGTTGTTGGATATAAGCTTGTATTTGAGTTGTAAGATGTACTAGCAGTCAATTAAGGCCTTCTTCTATTGACACGACAGTCCCTTCAGTCGAACTAAGCTGCTGACCAAGGCCTTCCCAATAAATGTCTTTTATTCTGATCTACTTTTGGCAGTTGATCTCTAATTAGTTACTTTTAGGATTTTAAAATATCCCTCTACGCAGTCCATCCATGTCAACTCAGGCAAACCCTTTTTCTAGCTTCCAAAGGTTTATGATTGAAAATTTTAAATTTTAATGATAAAGCACTCATCCTGAACACGTGACCCGCAAATTGTATGCGACTACAATTAAGGCCTAGTTTTATCCAGTCCCTTTTAATTCTATTAGTTGAGCAATTGCTTATTAACCAGTCATAATTACCTATTAAAATTTACTAACTCAACCTTTAAATCCAACTAAAACTTCATGAGAAGTCTTAAATATTCTTCAGTTTCTACTTTATATAATTTTTTTAAAAGAAAGAATTATGTATGAAAAGTCTAAAAGCTTTGTAATCAACTATTAACTATTGCTTTGTTCTAAGTAGATAGTCTGACCATTTGTAAGAGGTATTTTGTTAATCTTTTTACTCGTATGACTTCTTTAATGCAACATAACTTTGAAAATCCTCATGACATATAAGAAGTTTGTTGAAAAATTTGGATTCTTCAATACAATATAAGAATCAAGTTCAAAAAGAACAGAGCTTCAGACAACATGTCTCGTGCTAAAGTAAGTATTTGGCGGGTATGTAACAAGAAAACACCATCCTGGATTAATTGCCGAAATGAGTTAATAAAGTTGAGTTCAGTGATATGTTGCTGTCTGGTGTGTGCTCAGAGTACACACCAGTTGTTGCCTGAAATTTTACTTAATTTTTTCAAGATTCAAGTGTCCCCATTTACTATAAGAAATTCTTACTATGAACTGTTGTAGTTAGCCAGACAAGGAAAATGCACCATTCGCATTCATGGAAAATAGCGGGTTCAATAAATGACTAAGCTCTTCTTTAATGTTCCATAAGTTTCTTGTATGAAAGAATATCTTTCATAGAAGGAATTTATGGAAATCCTTAATTATGTGCATGGAATATAATATCTCTATAAATATATAGTGGAAAATTGAAAGGGAGTTATAGCAAATTAAGAATTGGAAGAATACGAGGAGCAGGTTTTCGGCCAGAAGAAATAAGCAGATAAAAACATCGATGCTTATTTTTCAAGAAGAGAAGAGTAAGGAGAAAGCCTCTCACCTGCGTCTTGGAATCGGGTCCAGCCCACGAGAACTCTCCATTCCTTCGCAGATCTGCGAGTCGAGCGTTCAGCTTGTGGGCCAGCATGACTGTGAGCGGCATGCACTCCTTCGTTTCATTGCTAGCGTAACCGAACATCAGACCCTGAAAACGGATAAACAGTCAGTTTAGTTTAATTTTTCTTTAATGAATGTTTTTGTTGAATACGAAATACTACGCTCAATGAAGAAAAATGAATATTTTAGCGTATAATATTTCGTATTCTTAAAGTTTTTAAGTAAGAGCGAAATTCACACTGATTGTTATGTCAGAACTAAACTAATTGTAAACCTCACCTGGTCCCCAGCTCCTATGTCGTCTTCATGCTTGTCTATGTGAACTCCGTTGGCGATTTCCGGGTTCTGTTCGTTTATCGCCACTTCAATTTCGCAGTTCTTGTAATCCAATCCTGGAAAAAAAGTATTTGAGTTTATTAAAAGGATTCAACTTCCTAATTTAAGTAACTTTTCACTTAATTCATTACTCATGATGTAGACTAACGCAGAATATTCTTATTTAAATAAGGAAATGCTCTATGATATCTATCTAGGACATAGATTGTTGATTCGAGGCACCCCTTCGAGAATGTAGAACGGCGAATATGGTAGAATTTTGTTAAAAATTAAAAAGTTCGTTTGAGTCTAAGCGAATTTCGTGTTCAAAAGTTTTAAAAAATACGTAAAAATTCTGAGGAATTTATTTGAGTTGAAATCGACAAAAATTATACTAAATGTTTGAAAACTCTACCAACAAACAACAATTTAAATTCTATTGAATTTTGGAAATTTGTACCAACAATCAACACTAAATTGTGTTAAATTTTGGATATTTGTACAAACAAGCAAAAGCTAACTACATTAATTTTGGAAATGCGTCCAAACTTACTTTATTTGGCTATTAGAGATTGTTTCAAGATTGGATTACCAAATATTTGTGAAAAATATTTTCTATTGAGAACAAAATAATATCAAAGCATTAATCAGGGTTAGTGGATATGCACCTAAATCACTTAACTTTGTAGACTTCTTCAAAAACTAATTTGAATATAAATACATTTGTAAAAAACAAATTCAAAAGTTACCTATCTATTAAGAAATGTTAGCTGAATAATATAGTAATGTTAATTATTTTACTTCATTTGCATTTCATACATAACCTATTGAATAAAAACATTTACTTTTAAACTTTCATTTTAATTATATTATTTTTAGAATTCCTCTATCAATCTATAAATACCCTATTTTACTTTTTTATAATTTTTACTATGTTATAAAGTTAATGCAACATGTAACATTTTTTTTCAGAAAACAGTTTTCTTTCCAAAAAGATTAAATGATATCGATCTGTATTTCCGCATTCGAGCATTTCTGATCCTTGCTTTTTTATCTAGAACATTATTTTCGATGTTCTATCTCATGTAAAAAAGATGCATTTGTTGTTCGTTAGATTCAAAAGACAAATAAAAAATTTAAAATGCAGATATTTCACTAATGTGATGCACTGATTGTATTCTTAAACTATTTTTAAATCATAGTATTTATAGAATATTCATTGATGTTACATTCTTAGTTGAAATATGACATTGAACGTTAGAAAATCTACTAAGGAACTGTTAAATCAAATTTGTATCGCACAAACTAATTTTCCTCATATCGTTGTTTTTCCGATAAGATATTTGATATTCTCATTTTATTGATATCGTTGTAGAAGAAAAATACCTATAATATTTTTAATGAAATGAATGTGCAAATATACACGATAATTATTTTAAGAAAACAATAAATACAAGCATTTAAAATTGATTTTATTTTCTCTTTGAGCATAATTTCTTTTACTCAGCATTTTTAATTATCATGGTTCTGCTTTTCTTTTTCTGCGTGCACATTCTTATTTAATTGACGACATTAGCGTGACGTCATATCCACAACTGTTTCCAAACAAATACAATGTAAACATTTGTTTAATATTGTATTTAAGAGTGCTTTCTTGACAAACTTGGAGATTTTTGTTTGGCTATCGATTTTATTGGTGATTTTTGTTGGCACAGAACAATAAATTGTTCTGTTGCAACCAGAATACGATTGGATTTTGCCCAACTTGGTGATTAACTGTAACTACAATTTGGCGAAAATCAAAGGTTAAGCAAACAAAAGGTTAAAAGTTTTAGCAAACACGTTATCCTCAATTAATGAATATCAATTTCAAAAATAACAATTTAAAAATGTATCACCGAAGTTTATGGCAGTTTCAATGATAAATGGCGCTTAACAGCAAATGTTTGGAAACAGTTGCTGGATATGACGTCACAACTAATGTCGTCTATTATTATAGATATAATATTACAGAAAACTATGTTGTTGTTGATAAAAATAAGTCTAAGAATAAAATTAATAAACCAATACTATTCATAAAAACGATATTATTTATCAAAAATGTACACACCTTTCACGACGTCATCGTAACCAATGTGTCGAACCACAGCTCTGATCACTTGTTCGTAGTCGACCTTTGCATTTGATGTGATTTCACCACAGACCAAAACTTTTCCATTTTTAGTGACCGTTTCTAAAAAGAAAAAAAATAATGAGCACAGGAGTATAAATGCGATAAAGTACAATTACTGCCTAAACACAAGTGAAGTGACAAAAAATGTAAGTGCATAAATGGCAAAGAGCTTTCTTGTATAGACAAAATGGTACTTATCAATTATAGAAACCATACGTTGCTCTGTATATGAACATCGAGTCCGAGTTTATGCCTTTATCTACATTGGCTTTATTATCAGAACGATATGATGAATATCTTATATATAGACTAAAATTCGAAATTTCTCAAATTCATTTAGTTAAAAAAATCTTATACAGCCAGTTACCTCGGGATACTGGGTATCATTGAAAAAAAATATTCTGGTGAAAATTTTTTTAACGGAACTAGTTTTTAAGAACAGCTTGAAAAGTTAAGGTTTGAAAGCTTGATTCCAAATAAAACCGATACCATTTAATCTTTTTTGGTCCGATAAGGACCAGAAAAATAGGTACTTTCGCTAAGACAAGTATTGGGCGCAGCTTGCCCAATTTTGGACTTTGCGCCATAAAACCCAACCAACCAACAACAAGGCAAGTATTGAGAATAGCCATACATTTTTATTATTTATACTTCTCCAATAAAGTTACACTCTTTTTGGAAGAGAAGTATCAGTTTATAGGTTCTATCTTCCATTGTGTGTAGTTAATATTTATGTCTCGTGACTCGACCATTATTCAAAATACCGAGGTGTCTGGTGGAATAAGTTCGTTTACAAAATACTTACGACATTCTGTAAATTAAATGGAAATATTTACATTTGATTTTATCAATACAGAATTGTATTTAATTCACATGAATTACATAAAACCCATTTAGATTATAAGCCTGTGTCAGTAAGTATGTAATTATCATTATTGGAAAGAAGCTATCAATATTATAATCCCAATACAATACTGTAAAGACATTATTTTGAAATGAATAAACAATTTTATGAAAGATGGAATAATAACTAAGCAAAAGAACTATGAAAAGCCAAATTTATTATGAATCCATACGCCATTCTTATTGTATAAATGAAACATTAATAAAAAAATATTCAAAGTTTTAATTATTTTCATAGATTACTCATATTTTAGTTAATTTAGAAAAAATGACATATTGAATGAAACTAATATGTTCTGTAACATTTTGCCAATTCTTTTATATTTCTACATCATGGCTGACATATTATTCTGATTGTTTTTTCGAATATTTTGATTATATAAATTAATCAATCCCTTCATTGATATTATCTTAATATCAATGAAGGAATTTCGAGAATAAAGGGCTGAAGGATGATACGGGATGAAGGAAATTTTACGAATTTAACAAATATTTCATTCTATAAATTTTCAAAAACACTTACCACAGGCGACTTTTGAAAAGGGGTCTTGCTTCAAGTGAGCGTCTAGGACGGCGTCACTGATCTGGTCACACAGCTTATCTGCAAATTAGAACAAGAAAAAGTTAGAAAAAGTAAAAGACTTATTGTAGATAAAAAACGAATAAAATACATTTTGCTTAAATTCTCTCTTAATGTTGCTCATAGACAATAAAATAGTATTGTGCTTGAAGCATTGATATCATTCAATAGAACTGTTGCCCATTTGGAAAGAGATTGCGATAGATATTAATGTGTAATTAAGATCAAAGTCTTTATAATAATGCATTTTTCATGTTACATTACTATCACTTTGACAGATATCAGATCTATCTGACAAAGACCCATTGGAAATTGCTGAGTGGATTTTAGTAAAATTATTGTTTTTTAATCATTACAAAATAATACTAAATAAGAATAATTTCGTTTCTTTAAGAAATCCCACAGCGAACTTTCTTAGAAGTTTTTACTTAAAAGCATAGTTAGCTTACAAAAGTAATTTTTTTTTTATTTTCTCCTTAAAATTGTTTGCTGCTGAAGACATAAAATTTCTCGAATTCGTAACATGAAATTTAAATGGTTTGATTCTTACATTTAATTAATGCCAGATCTGCATTCTTAAGATTTTTCAGATCTATTACATTTTACATGGCCTAAGAAACAATCTAAATTTAAAGATCTTTGAAAAATATTATTTACTCAAAATATATCCTTTCTATAGTATGATATTATTCCGCTAATTTTTTTACATATAACGAATGGGAATAATGAAACGTAGTACAAACCTGATAAACATATAGTTTAAATGTATTGTACTTGCATAAAAAAAATTACATTTTCTGCAATAAGCTACTGATTCGTGTACTTTAATAGAGTACTAAGATGAATTCATGCAACTACATTGCCATATTAAATTGCCATATTACTTGGTAAAATATTATAACATCATTAGTTTACAGCCTGAGTTTAAATTTTGTAGTATGGTACTGACGATACAAATAGGCCTTAAGATTTAGTAAAAAAATTATTAGACAAGGCTTAAAAGTGTCTTATTATATGATAATATACTTTTTAAAAATCTTTCTATGAAGTTGTAGAAAATATTCAAACTACTCAAGCAATAACTCTCATCATAGATCACGTGAGTGAGTGGATTACATAACAATTCATTTACGCTAAGATTTGGTATGACGTCAGAAAAGAGTAAGTCTGGATATACACGTAGATGAAATAGGAGCAATAAAATGAAAAATCATGAAACCAGAATCAAGTGAACAACTTTAAAATGCACATGTATATGTTTTTGTCAGCATTATGCAATTTTTATATCAATTTTAATGTTAAAATATTCTTTAAAAATCACATTAAATATATTAAGTATTTCTCAGTCATTTTTTGTTCTATGAGTTATGGTATATTCCAGGAGTGGGGATCAAAGTCATGATCCTTTAATGAAAAGCAGGAAACAACAATTCTTTTCAAAATGACAAAAATCACTCAAGTCGTATTGATAAAGCGTCATTGAAACTCAACTCAGGAAATTGTGTGACCTTCACAGATGCGAGACAACAAATGTAACGATTACAGTTAAACGTGCAGTTTAAGATAAGATATGAATGAGTACGAATGAATTATCTCTTGGGAAACTGCTTGCATCATAAACATTTCCACCTACGTCTTTCATAATTAATTTGATACTGAAATGAAAATGCAAAATAACTACTATTTTACGAATTTCAGTTCTTTAGCAAATTCTTTAAACTATGAGTCTCACACAAATTACAATAAAAAAAAAAATCTGATAGATCATTTAATTTGCTAAAATAAACAGAAAGTATATTGGAATCTCTATGCTAGTAATTCTCAACCATCGGGCCACGACATTTTTGTGTGTCGTCGAAGTTTAGAAATGCCTATTTTAAAAATTATTATATTTTTTTCCTTTTTTAATTCGAGTAGCGTTTGCTTAAATCAAAGAAAAGTACACTGTAAAAGAAGACTTGTTTTTATAGTGAAGTACCGTATTTTTTGCAGTTAAAAACTGTTATCTCAGATAACTGAGAACTTTCAACATTTCATATCACGTGAAGAAATTTCAAATGTTCCCAGTATATCGACCATTAGAATTCTAATTTTCTACGTCTTATTTGTGTGAATTCGAATTTTCAGTATTAACCATCATGAAGATAAAAGATAAATCGAGACATAAATGTAGAAGACGATATATCACGATATCGTTCCATTTTTCCGACAAAATATAAATGAAATGATAAAAAAACAAAGAGCTCAAATTTCTCATTAAAAGTATCCTAATTATTGTGATTAATCCCTCAATAAACGTTCTTTTGTTTTAGCAATACATACTATATTATTTCATTTTCCATTCAAAATTAGCATCATAAACTATTTTAAACAGTGCATATTGTTTATTTATATAAAAATAAGTAAACAATTTCAAGCTCATCTTTTTTTTGTGTGCTGCCAAATTTTGAAATCCTTAAAAGTGTGCCGTGATAAAAAAAAGTTTGTTAAGAATCATTCATTTAAAATCTTGATAGTTATCTTAATTTGATAATAATTCTAAAAGAGAAAAATAATAGACACTATACATTATGAACTGCTATTCAGTAAATTTTCTAATTTATTTACTTTGAAATAAGTTAATGTCCGAATTGGTTGTAGAATTTTCAGGAAATATTAGAAATAATCAAACTAAATAAAAAGTAGTTAGAGTACAAGTTTTCAAATTTGAGATCTTTTTCAAAGAGTCTATGAGACATTTCTTTAGATTTTCATTAAGTCACTAATGTTCAAAATTTTTTTCAAAAATTGACATATTTGAGGAAATTTTCTGAGGCTATAAAGAAAAATATAAAGATTCGAGCTAAGCATGCAATTTAAATAGAACGTTTTGTACAATGATGTTTTATTACAATATGATAACATAATATTACTTAATATACAGACATTAATGCAACATTATAAAGATACCATTTATATGTTTGAAGAAATTAAATTTGATATATTAGTTTGAAAAGAATATTTCTCCCTAAAATTAGTAATTATCTCTATTATGTATGCGTAAGCGAGAAGTTCTTTATTCATATATTTGTCGTAACGAAAATGAAAATATTCCGAAAGAAATATTTTTCACTAGAATTAGTAGCTATTTCATAGGTATACTTTAATAGGCATTTTCTTTTATAGCGTAATATTTGAAGGAATTTCTGATAAGAATATTTTTCACTTTGGTCACCAGACATATATTAATTTGTAAGTATATACATTTATATTTCTCCAAGTAATTTAAATAAAAGTTTATTCTGAAAGGAATACTTTTCACTGAGATAGAATCCATCAGGTATACGTTAGTATGAAATAATGCATTTAGATTTCTGGTATAATATCTACATGAAATATTATTCTAAAAGGAATATTTTTGGCTAAAATCAGTAACTTGAGTTCAGTTATATATTAAAGAGATTCATAACTCTGATTAAAATACAAATATTATTCTTAAAGAATTTTTTTTACTCTATGATCAGCAATTCTATGTCACAAAAAGAATAATTTTTAAAGATTGCACATGGTTGTTGATTTAGATATATCATAGTCTTCAGAAAGTAGTTGGCATCATAGAAATCTTCAGAAAACTTACCCTTCGTATTACAATTATTAATGCACGCGTTTAAATGATGACTAAACTTTTTCGCGGTGTCAATTTGAGATTTAGATAAATCATGAAATTGATTTATTTCAAATCAATTAGGCGAACTCCTCTAAATATATTTCAATTGATTTAGCGTTTGTTTTCTACTATAGTAGTTTGCGAAATGACCATCAAAATGAACATAAGAAAAGCGAAATTAAAAGATTAAACAAAATTATGTAAAAAAAATGTATAGACTAAGCAAAACGAGATGTTGGGTTTGAGGAGAAATAAATTTGTCAACATCATTCTTTAGTTTGGTATTCGTGGTTTGAAATATCATTTTCCTAATTGTTTCATTTTGGCATGAAAAAAGAGCGAGTTCATCTAAATAATATCATATAATTTATAATATCAGTGAACAAGCATCAGTACAAAAATATTTCTTAAGGTCTGTTTCGAGAGCTGTTTTCGGGGTATTTAAAAATAAACTTAAATTTAATATCAAAATTGATTTAAAAGGAACACTGAGAACAAGATAAGAAGAAAGCGACTAGGAAAGAATCATTAATTTGTTTCTGTTTCAAAAGTACGATGTATAGATACATTGTATGGTGAAATTGTACAAGAAGGGGACTCACCCGGGTGGCCCTCCCCCACAGACTCGGAGGTGAAGAGAAAGGGCTCTCCAGCCCCATGGTGCTCCCTGGATCCATCGACGCTGTTCTGTTGTTTCACGTTTCGTACCATTTCGTCTTCTGTCCTGTCACAAGCTCCCAGAGTGGCCATTTAATATCGCGGCTCCCAGCTGAAAAGAAGGCAACGTAGACAAGGATCCACCGTGTGATGTGGCAATCTCTCGATACGTCGCCATTTGCTGAGTTGTTATCTTATCGCCGTGCGTCATTGGGACGGTTGCGACACCCCTCGACCCTCGAGAGACAGTGTGTTTCGCTTCATCATCGTCTTGCACTTTCAAGCGATTAAATTTCCGATTGTCTGGAGAAGCAGAAGAATTTGAAAGATTCTCCTTGACCATGATCTCAACAGGGCAAAACAAGCTTTTTCTAATGTGCTCATGGTTTGTTTGTAGCTCAAGTAGGTTTACTGAACTTAGCTCTTTTTTTTTTGTAGCTTTCCCACAAACAAAACTTGCATTAGAAAAACAAAACGTTCCTGTTCTTTCAGTAAATATGTTCAACAAACCCACATGTACGGGATTTTCTATGACTTTTTTCCTCGCTTGAAACGATATCATGATTAAAACTGCTCCAAGAGCAAATTCTTTAAAAACTATTATTTAGTTACAAATAATTAGCATTATTAGAAATTGATTTTACAGCTGATTGCATGGTATTTTCAATGAAATTAATTTAATACAATCTAATGAAGCTGTTTGAATAATTTAATTAAATGGGTATCCAGCTTTCGTTACCTAAACTTTGCAATGGAAATGAAGTAGCTAATTATAGTTGTAAAAAAAAGAAGCTTTATAATACCAATGGAATTATTTTTACTTTTTGACACAATAATTATAATTTATAAACTATAATCAAATGAGAGCTATATAAAATCAATTCCGAGCTATGATAACGGTATAGGGGAATAGAAAAGAAATTTAAATAAAACACCCTCACTATTAAAAATACTATACACGTTTTATTATTATTTTTTAATTATAATAGTTTTTTTTAATAAATTATTAACATTATATTTTATTTTTTACAAGAAAAAACTACTGAAATAAATATTAAACTCTGAAAGTTTTTGAAAGTTGGATTCAAAATGAATTCAAAGAATATATTTGAAAATATTCTTTGAAATTTTTTAACAACAATTTATAAATATTTTCGAAAGCTTTCATCACATGAACAATGAATTAATCTCCCGCAGTTCTCATCAATAATTTATTGTTTATAAAGACCACAGCTAGAAAGAAATTTGAAAACAAGAAAAAGTTTGAAACAGTTCTACAAAGATGCATATAAAAGGATACAAAAAGATACGAACCAATTTTTTCTAAAGACTGTGATCAGTGAGTTACAGCAGCACTTCACTAATAGATTATTGAAATCATAATAATAACATCTCAAATATAATAGTTCTAAAAATACTAAAATTCTACTCACAAGCGAGGAAAATTTACAGTGCAATTTGAGATAATCCATCTTTTTCGAAATAGAATCATATTTTAAACAATTTCGCTATTCTTAACATGAATTGATGGATACAGTTAAGATAGTTGACTTACAGAATTTCTTCAGAAACCAGTAAATATCAATTAAAACGATTGCGAAATCAAAATCACAACATTATTCAAACCAAATTAGACTTGTACATTTTTCTGACATTTATAAATATGTAGTGACATTAAATATTGGAGACTTAGTAATTTTAACTCATTCGAATTCAGCCCCACTTTATTACAGCACCTATGATGAATTTCAGTTATTATAATTCATAAGAGACCACTATATTTTCGCCTTACCTAAAGTCGATCAAATTTAAATTTGCATCATCATGCAATTAAATGTATTGTGTCGGATAGTAGTGCCAACATACATATTAACGATAATTCGGACACGAAGTGAAAAACAACCGGAAATTAAAATGCATTGGAAAATTCTTTTTTTTAAGAAAGCTTATTCCAAATAAGGTCTGCTTTACTACAATTTTATGCCAATCTGCCGGCAATGTGTATGGCGAAATTTACAATGGAACTTTATAATCGCATATCTTGCCGGCCAGATCTGGTTCCTAACCAGCTTAACCACAACTTATCGCTTCATTGTCGTCAAACACGCCAGAAGCTCATAAGAATGATTTTACTTTTCATTCAAGGCTGTTTGGGTGTGATGTTCTAAATAAAGAATGATAATCGGCCGGTTTTTCGGAAATGTTTTATTTTTCATATTCATGAATACCCGACCAAACACAATGGCGTGATGTTTCTTTACATAAACATTACGATCTTTTTAGCGGCGACAGATTACTGTCAACAAATTTACTCGATACGCGATGTTTTTGTTCATCATTTAAGTTTAACGCGCAAGAAAATGTTGATTTTTATACTGAATATTAAAGTTATTTAATATGAGGTAAGTTAAATATTTACTTGAATACTTCCCTAAATCCTTATAAAGTTCTATACATATAAACGATGTAAATAAATTAAGAATCTTATATTTTTGATATAATATTTTGAATATAGCTTATTTTTTATTAGAACTACACACACACATATATATATGTATATATTATATAATGAATAATAAATACTAACCAAGGAAAATATTTTATGTTTTAATAATATGTGTCTATATATAAAAACGTAAAATATTTTTCTCACTTAATTAGTGTTTATATAAATAATTAAAGACAAGAGATTCTAGATTCAAACAATCTGCACCCTTTATTCCAAATACATCTTTTTGATATCATTATTAAATAAATAAAGAATATTTCTTTAGAAATATTCTTTTTTATGAATAACGAAGTTTCATTTATAAAAAAATGATTTCTCAGATGGTAAATTTTCAGAAAAAAATGTACGCTTACTTTAAAAGTTTTATAGTTTATTGAGTATTTTTTTTATTAAATTTGTTATATAGAACAGTATTTTTAATAAGTATTTATTTTTTATTTTATTTATTATTCTATCAAAGCTTTTAACACTGCTCGTCCACATTTACTTTGCTCCTTTTTATATTCGTTTTACTTTACAATGAATTTTTAAACGTATTAAATGTAACTCACTATACACTCATTTTTTAATTAATTTATCGTCATAGTTTATTATTTAAAGTATCTGTTCTTATATATAGCAATATAGAACCATTTTGAAGTTAGATTTTAGGATTATTTAGCAATTTTTTTATGTCTATATGAAAAATCTTTGAAAACTTTTTCATCAGTATGCCATTTGATTGTAAAGAATAAAAAAAAATAAAAGTTCAAGTGGTGCATATCTTTTAAAAATTTTATCAAAAATTAGCCCCATAACATGTACACTCGAGTTAATTTGGGTGCGCTAAATAGCACGTTAAAAAACTGTGTATAAAGGGGTAAGGAAAATATGTATATTAGGTTGGGGGAAAAGAAATCCATTATTTTTACGTGAACTTTATGTAACTTCTTTTGGATTCACTTTGTAAAAAGGTTTAAAACAGCTTTCATGTAGATTTTTAGGTCTTGCGCGTTACGACTGTTGACATGCGGTTAACTTCGATCATTTTTGATATTTTATAGACATTTTAGACGATGCTGTATCCACATGCGAGGTGCATCTCTAACATCAAAAATACCCGAACGGAATCGACGAAACAAAAATTGTACGTAACTGGTTATTACAGTCTTATATAGGACGATAAGCACCTTTCACAATTTTAGCCCCCCGGCTATCTTTTTCGTCGTTACAAGAGAAAAACGAAAATGTATCGAATTTTCTGTTTGTTGTCTTCCATTTTTAAAACCTTGTGCTCGTAACTGAATGAATCAAACAAAAAACCGCAAGAGGATATTTTAGTGTCAAATGTCACCTTTCCAACGAGCATAAATCTGGAATTGTTTGACATATACCTGACGAGATATCGATCACTACAGACGTCTACCGAAAAAATAATGTATTACTTTTTCCCCAAACTAATATTTTGAAATTATTTTTAGATTTTAACTTTTAAAAATTGATTTGCTATATTTTAAGATTTATAAAAATGATTACAAATGATTTATTCCGTTTTTACATGTTATAGGTTCAAATATACAACATCTATCTATTTGTACTAATAATCACCGGAAAGAACATGTATAAAATTTTATTTAAATCTGTCTCATTTCCATTATGATTCTCCAGGTAGCACAGTTGTTGCAATTTTGCAAAAACATACGTGGTCATCATCATAAATATTAAAATTAAATTTAATTTGAACAAAAAAATTTCGGTAATTCTTGATTTTCAAACATTTTAAGATTTCCGATATAGAATGACGACGAGATTATAGCCGAAATTAGAATTATTGGCACACTATTTGTGGCTTCATGTTTACTTTTCATTTTCTATCGGTCGTATTTAATTTCCTCCCCATAGGATTTGTTTCCCATTAATTCTACCAAGATGTGATTCTAAATGATGAATGCTTTTTTTTT
>JAPDSC010022300.1:0-10437 GCA_026290005.1 Latrodectus geometricus | reverse complement strand
ATTTCTCAACTGAAAATTCGAATGATTCAAGAAATTTCAGCGATTCAAATTTGTGAAAATTTAAGTCTCTTTTCGTAAGTATGGATGCAAATGTCTTTCTTTTATATTTCAAGTTAGTTATAATACAGTATTCAACTCATTATTTTAAATAATCAATCAATACTTATCATTGATTGATTATTTAAAATAATGTGTGTGAGTTGAATATTGTTATTTACAAGCATATAATGAATGAAACCAAAATTTAGCAATATATCATATCATAAATATAAAACTATTACTTACAAATAAATTCTAACAACAAACTGTCTTAACCTATTCATAAGATTAATCTACTTCATTTTCAAACAGAAAATGGATTAAAAAAATTATTTTTTCAGTACCTTAATTGAATTTCTTTTTCAAAACATTTTTCATGAAAATTAATCTTTGTTCTTCATAAAAAAATTTTAATAATATCCCTATCTGAAAATCTGTTTTTATAACAAGAAAATTTTAGATGATTCAGCTTCTAAAACATTAATCGAATAAAACGAACCTTAAGACTTATAACACGTTTTAATTCGCGAAACAAGAAATAATTTCTCTCAATAACTCAAGTATATTTATATTTCATAAATTAAACTTACAAATTTTCAAGTTGGGTGATTTCTCCTGTATCTTTCCATCATCGAAGCGATAATTCGCAAAAGCGATTAATCGAAATTTATAACTCCAGAGCATCGATATCTGATGATTTGACTTGATGATTGTTCTCTTTGCAAAACTCTTCAGTCCATTCACAATCCTCAGATAATTTAAACAATTCAATTCACTGCCCTTTAAGCTGATTCAGCTATCTTAAGTAAACTCCATAAATTAATTAGCGCTGAATGGGAGGACTAAGTTCTGGTGTTCTCAAAACACATACTAATAAATAGTCGGTGATTTAATCCGGCGTTTCGTTATTTGCATTCGTTATCATGTGCCGATTCATTTAAGATGCACAGAAGTGGTGAAATTCACTTGAGGGAAAACTTGTATTAGTGGAGAGAAATTAACTGTAACCATTCGTACATAGAGGAATTAGTTTAAACACAGTTGTAGAAGTATAACATTGCCTTGCCTTATAATTTTCCTAATAAACTTAAATGAAGATTGTTAAAGTTTGAAATGTTAATTACAAAATTAATGTTGAATTATGAAAAGATTTTTCTATGTTATTCACCTATTTCTTTTTTTTTAAAAAGGTATAATTATTAGATTAGATTGTAGAAATATAATTGTAGAATAGATTTTTAAAAAAAGATATACAATGTGAAAAAGGAATAAATTCACATTATCAGCTGTTATTAAAATACATATGGTTTAAAATTTGAAAAATTATAAAACGGAAACATGAATAAAAAGTAAGATCCAAAATTGTTTTAGATGAAAGATTTTAAGAGTTAAAAATGAGAAATTATATATCACAAAAATTTCTCTAAAAAATAATGATTAGTTGTAGTTATTGACGTTAATTTATGGCAAAAACTGCTGTTACTTTCTTGTTAATTAACATTTAATATACTAAGTAGTCATTTTATTGAGAAAATTTTAAAAACAATACGATTTTTTTTTATAATTTTAGCTATTTTAGTATTTTAATCGATGAGAGATTGTAATTAATTATGTTAGAAAAAATATCTTGTTGCAGAAATACATTTCAGATTTTTTTCTGTTGCGAAGTTTCAACTATTTTTAGAGCACAAATTAGTTGCAATTTCATAATATAATTAAACTCGAACGTGAGATGCAGCATTTTTCTTGTATAATTTGATAATATAATTTAAATACATACAATTAACCTATTTTACTAAACTTTTGAGAATTTCTTCAATTAACCTTCAAGATTTTGATGTCAAAAAATTTCGCAAATGATTTTTCATGATTTAAAAAGAATTGCTCCCCTTTTCATTCTGCAGTAAATGTAATAAAATGTAAAAAAAAGCACAATATAAAGCTAATAAGAAGTGATTAAGGTATTATAGCTCTTCAACACCAAAGTATATGAACCTAATTTCAGAGAAATGAGAGGTAGAAAGAAATACCTTTCTTTGATCATAATTCATTTTTCATTTATATCAGTAAGATTAGTAAAGTACAACGCATTATTTTTCTAGGCACTACAGCCTATTAATGACCTTGGCTTTACCGATCAGTTTACACTATATGGTTCTATTCAAAGCAATATTACTTTTAGCCTTCCAAAGCTATATATTTATATTACTGTATATGACACCAAGCCATCTAGTCGAAGTCCTGCCTCAATTTCTGGCTCCCATAAACTTAGAAAAATTTGAGTTTCCTATATTGGATTTGTTTATCCAGTTTTGTATAAATGGCCCAGTAATCGAACACTGTGGCTTTTTATGACCTTGACAAAGCTAAGAATATGCACAGGGTAAGGTGATAGCAATTTATAAAATAAAACATTTCTTTAATCTTCCAATATTGTTTAAATCTTGATTATCATTTTTATTATTTATAAGGATATATTTCAGTTACAGTGAACTAACAGTTGCCCACGTCGTCCTAAATAATTTTCTCCTATTTGAAAATATTCTATTTAAAAAAAAGAATCATTTTTACATGAACTTTCGTTAAGCTTAAGAGGAAGATTCGTTTACTAGATTCTTTCTGGAAAGTCTCGGCGTAATAAAATCCCGATGATTCATAAATACCAGTGCTATCTGATGTCTTAAAACTCTTACGTAAGATAATTAGAAATTTTTGCTAAGATCGTTGTATAAAAATAAATATTTCTTTTAATTAATGTTGGGTATTGGATATTATTGTTGATCTGAACTCTTTTCTGGAGAGCTTTGTATTTTGCCTCATAAATTTCTTCGTACTAAGCAGTTCGAAGAGTATTATCGGATTCCACTATTATTTTCATTAAATACAAATATCACAATTCAACTTATAATACAGTATTTTTGAAATAAAACTGATATTAAATAGTATAAAAGATAACTTATAAACTTTCTTTGATTTTTTAAAAATGACAGTTTTTTTAGGGAAAAAAATTATAAAAGTACTTACAAGATCTATTATACACTATATACTAGTCATTAAAATTGCTACATCAAGAAATTCGGATTACAAACTATATTTATAGGAAAAATAAATATCATACTAGAAATAACGCAAGTATAATTTTTCAAGAAATTTGGTGACCAAGATCCTAAAAATTTAGTACACAGGGAATCACCTCTAGCAGTAATAAAAACATTTATATGCCTTGACTTTGAGTTAAACAGAGATGTGATAATATGAGAGTACAGCTGCCTATGCAGCCTAAATATGATACCACAATTTGTAGACCGTATTGAATGGCGTTGCCGTATCGTAATGAGCCAGTAATTATTCAATAATCTGGTTATCAACCATTGGCCAAATGATTTCTATCTGTGAGAGACCTATAAAACGTATTAGACAAAGGAACAACTATACATTATTTCTGTATCAAGAAAGTTTCATAAAATAATGGCAATTTTGCTCTCGTGCATTATCCTACTGAAACGTAACGTTTCATAGAACTCGAACTAACAAAGTCTTACGTAACAGAAATATAACAGTCACAGTTCAAAAATGTAGTTTATCGTAGCATTGTAGTACTCTTGTCAGAAATACGCAATCAATGCAAGCAAAAGATGACAGACATTTATCTAATGACATCTCATATTTTCATTCCAGATAAATGGCTAATGTGATGGTGTCGAGCGTTGGCAATATGTGTTCTCCATCTTGCCGCAAAACGCGGTTATGACCATTATGATCTTGTGAATAGGTCCAGGATCGACTGATAATAAGTTCGATTATTCCTTATATATGCAACAAAGTGAGCGACAGTGATAAATGAAATCAGACTCGAGAATTGTTCGGAGTAATAAAATTGAAACCATGATTAGAATTAGATGCAAGTATACTTGCAAAACATACAGGGTTAACAAATATATTATTATTTATGCATATTTTTATATTTATATATATTATTAAATTTTCCATAAATCCATAAATATTGTAGAAATATTTCCATAAATATTGTAGAACCATTCCTAAGGAATAACTTTTTAAATAACTGAAAAAGATACTCTAGTCTTTTATTATAGATGATATGAATGAGAAAATACATGTTTTATTTTTTAGAACAACCAGAATATGCATTTATTTGTCTCTAAAATTTTTTATCAGCAATAAATTTAAAAAAAAATTCTTAAAATATGTTTAGCAAAATAACTGGAATTTGTGTCTAGATATTAAGACAGTAGGACAAACTAGTATTTTTTCATCTTTTTAATCGATATCTTCAATATTTAGAAGCACTTATCTTAAAGGATGTAGCATAAAATTCTCGAGTATTATAAATATTGAAACGAACTAGAAAATGACTGTTTATGGCTATGGCATTTCAATAGTTTGATTCTTAAATAAAAAGTGATTTCTTGCAATGATTCGAAATCCACTTTAAACTGTTGATGCCAGTTGAATTGGCCTTTGATCCTTAAGGTGGTAAGCAAACAAATACCAATTATACCACTTTATCGCCTCAATAGCTGAATAAAGTGTAAAGAAGCTTAGTTATTTTAAACTTGTAATTAAATTACTTACTCAAAATGAAAGCAAGATTATCTAATGAGGAATACAATTTGAATAAAATTAAACTATGTATATAGGCTACTTATTCTGTATCGTGTTTTTGATTACAATACTCTTTTTCAAATCATTTTCTCATAACTATTGAGTAATGTAATAAAAAACATGTAAAATAAAACATCTGCAATCAAAGACAGATTGCAGATGTTTTATTTTACACTGTGCTTTTTTGAATCACTCACTAATATTAGTGAGTGATTCAAAAAAGCACAGTGAAACAGTTATACCTTACAAGATAAATATTGTAGAATTATCTTGATTTTGGTGTAGTGTGAGGTGATATTTCCTGTACAGGTTAAAATTTATCAGCCTTATTTTGTAATAATTATTTTAAATACATTCTACTATGAGTAATATATTTTATGCTATTATGAAAAAGCATTATATGTTAAAAATTATAACTAGTCAAAAGGAAAATTAAATTGAAACACATATAGACGTAAACATACTCACATGCATAAATACATTACCATCATCAATTCAATAACATCACGATATCTATTGAATGTATTAATTTTTCTGTAATAAGACAATACTTCTCATAGAATATTGAAATCAAAATAAAAGATGGTTATCACATTTATTTTATGATCAGAGTTATAAATGTTATTTGTTTTTCATCAAAGATGACATACAATGCAGAGTTAAGACAAAAGGTTTCCGTTTTCAATGCCTATCATTCATTTAATATTTTATAATTCTTTGTGATATGTTAATATAGTTCAATTAAAAAAATCCCATTGTAAAAGAAGAATCACAAATCATTCTTGATGTATTTATTTCTTAGTATTTTAATGAAATCTGTCTAAAACTATATTTGAAATTCTTATTTTCAGTGTGAAAAAAATGATGGAAGACTTGTTCGCAGAAGCATAAATGTTATGACGTGTATTTTCTGTATTGTTACCCTAAATTGTATGCCTAAGAGTGGAAACCTGTTTCTTCGATTTGACATGAATGATGAACTATCAAAAGCTTTGAAAAGACGAATATATTCAACTCGAATTTTGTGATATATCATTGTTTTATGATCACACACAACGTGATTCGTAAATATGTTTATATATATCGGGCTTTGACAGAGCATCCAAAAAAACTATATAACTTCTGTAATCTAATATGCATTTAGGCATCTTGTGCGAAATATATGTATATCAGAAAAATGGAAAAGTTAAGATATACTAAAAAAATAAAATAATTATATGCCTAAGCATTTTGTGCAATTTTACTGTAAAATAAATACAAGACTGACTCATTTTCAGCAGTCTTCTTTTTTATACTTTATTTCATGCATTTTATAACAAACCATAAGAAGCCAGCATTTAATTACAAACTCTCCACTGACATGAAATTTAATTTTTTATTGTAGAACCAGTTTAAGTGAAATTTGTTTTTATCTGCATAAATTTTTTAAAAATTTGTTAATTACGTATACATAAAAAATAGATATTAAGATATAATTCAGGTTGTATAATAGATATGTTCAAACCTCACATATGCATACCTTTCATTTATTCATTTTTTAAACTACAATATTCAGCATTATATTACAGGAAGATTGGGAGAAAATGATCGAGGCTAACATTCTTGTGATGACTATCTATATCTGATTTTCTAGATCTAACATTCTTGCGATGACTATCTATATCTGATTATCTATATCTAACATTCTTGCGATGACTATCTATATCTGATTATCTATATCTAACATTCTTGTGATGACTATCTATATCTGAGTATTTAAAACTTATCTTGAATTAAGGATATAGAATACATAAATTCAACTAACCAGCTATTTTTTGCTTGAAATAAATACATATATCTTTCAAGTTATATAAGTAACTGGGGTTTTTTCTCTCTAGTGTGTGTTTTCCATATATCCTCTCTATTTCTCATAAATTACATTGTGCAACATTAAATTTGTAAATTCAAAGTAGAAAAGTCATATAAAAATAAAATGTTTTTGAGTTATGGATGAAATTATTTTATTCAAACAGATACATTTGGAAATTTTTATCATCAATAACCAGTTTACGGTAAAAATTTATTATAATATTTCAAGCAAAATATTTTTTCCTGTTGTAAAAAAAAAAAAAAAAAAAAAAAAAAAAAAAAAAAAAATCTGATTCATAATCATTACAATTTTATTAGAGATTTAATTGTGAAATGCTTCGGATTCGATTTCGTATCGCGCAAATGGAGAATGAATACTTGAAATGAATGATCTGGGTTAATCATTCGTACAGAATATAGAGTTAGGTTCGTATTTTAGCATTATCCAGCATTATGCTAAAAATTCACAGAAAAAGAAATAACTCCTACAATTATAATAGTAATAGGTAAAAAAAGTTAAATATCTGTCCTGTTATAAATAATCAGATCAAAACAAAGGCCATAAACTCAGTCTCAATATACTGCAAATAAAACTCGAGACTGTCCAGTAAAAAACTCAAGAAATTAAGCAAAATACATTAAAACTATCAGAGGAAGTAGCAGCATGTTATTGTATTACAAGTGAAAACATTCAATGAGATATTCTTTTAATCATATCCGTTATACTAAAAAAAATGCCATAGAGGTCTAGCAGATGTTATTACAAGTGAAGACATCAAATGACATATGTTCTTTTAACCATATCCATTACACTAAAAAATTTACATGGAGATCTAGCAGATGGTATTAAATACTATAATAGAAAAATACTCTTCACTGCTGCAATGCACTTCTGTCTTGGAAGCAGTGATGGATGGACTGGAGATCTTGTAATCGAAGTCTCACAAGACAATTTTTCAGGAGAAAAGTTAGTACTAGCTCAAGTTTTTATAATGATAGTGTAGGGCTACATTATTTAACGGAAGCAGACTTCTTTTGTCCATATTGTGGATAGGTTTTGTGGATCGATGTTATATTGATGTATGCGACTAGTTATAAAACCATTCTTTAAACGGATAGGCATAAAGAATGGTTCAAAATAAACAATGCACACCACATATTAATCACATTACAGTGAACTATCTTCTGGAATTGACATTCCATAATTAACTATTACGTAACTTGATTCGTCTACTATCGAGCAGAAAGATAATTATTTTAATGAGAAGTGTTAACTATTTATCCGTTGATGATTTACGCATCAAACACTTCACCAGAACTTTTTTGAGATAATGATTAATTACTTTAATCACACATAATTTTTCAAATCATAAGAGCATAAGTGTGAGTAGACATACATGACGTATTTTATATTAAATAAATTACATTGATTTTATTTTGTTTTCAAGTCTTATTCAATTAGAAAACTGAATAAAACATATGAATTAAAAAAAAATTTGGAGGAACAACGTTAAGGTATAACCAGTGCAACATCAAATATCGCTTCTTAAAAAAAATCATTTAAAATGTTAATATTCTATTACTTATTTTATTAATTGTTGTCATTCTGTAATACATTGTATTATACATTTATGTGAAAATGGTATCTCAAATCCTGGTAATGTATTCAGGTGTGCAAGCTGATAAATTCCGCCTTTTTGAATGCGAATAGTCTATTACTAGGCAATCTTTCGTTTTTGATAAATATTGTACGAGCTCATCGTGACCTATTGTAAGACCTATGACTAGTTGTAAGACACTGATATTCAGAATAAAAGATCATGGGTTCGTTGAATAATGATAATGGATTCTGCTCTTCTATAGCTCATCTATCGAGGTAGGTGCTTGGAAAGTTTCCACCCTTGTGACACATGGATACGTCCCAATAATTAAAGAACTCTCAGAATTACGGGATGGACATTAAAATGCCTTACATCAGGTTCAGGCAGTTAGGCAATCACAAAGCATTGTCAAAATACTGCATTTTTCCTACAAATGCGAAGCACATCAATCACAATCTTTAACAAAACCTGGTGCAAAATATTTTACATTATTTAACTTCACAAAAGATGGTGATATCATAGATCTTTATCTACTTAACTTGAGAACTTCACGTCGCTACCTGTAAGATCAGTTAAGTGAAGCATCAATTATCTGACATAATGATTGGAAAGGGGACCGTATTCTATCTCACTGGGTGGTTGGAGCTTTGTTGGTAGGACAGAGTGTCTACGTTCATCTTTAAAGTCTAAATTATTTCCGCTGTTGTAGCCTGAACGTGGAATGGAGAATGTCATCTCACATGTGACTTGGTAACCCGACAGTGGTTCAAAATTCCTATGTGCTTGGTGACAGGGGAGTATTTCAATCCCGTTAACTTTAGAATGCGAACCAAGGCAAGCTTGTACCTTTATATATATAACAAAATCTTTATAGAACGACATACAAATCGAACTAATCCCTGGTCGAAAATTTACAATGCTTTGTATTCATGTCAAAAATTGATAATTAATGAACGTGCTTTTTGGATCAGTCAACAAGGCGGTCATTGGTGAATTTGAGATACCTTACAGACATAAGCTTTATACCTTTTTGAGCCCATAACATAGCATAATTTTTTAAAGTAAACATTATTAGGTTTACTATGGCCTAATGGTATCACAGTGACCTTTGGAGTTTTTGCCTTATGTTGTACGTATGTCGGTGTGCGTGCTTGAGAGTTAGTTTCCCAGGTTTCCTCCCTCCCGACACGTGAATATGACTCAATAACAATGAAAAGTCCATGCAGAAGATAATTTACGTGGTGGATGCTAGAATGGTTACAAAGACCATCGGTCGTCAGGCTGACCACAACGCGGTGTCAAACGAAACATCTAATTTCTATAATAAAAAATTAACATTTATTGTTAATCTTTTTAGATCCAAAAATAAAATTATCGATAAGGAGTTGACTATCAGGTTGAATTGCTAAATGGGCATAAAATTTTCAGTAATAACTGGATTGTTTCACTTTTCGTCATAAATTGCTTACTATTCAAACTACTTTGAAAAGATTTTATTTGCGAAATATAGCCCTCCAGTATAAACTTATTTATCTTTTTAATGAATAGAAAAGGATTCGAATTTTTTTTACGAAACTGGCATTAAATACGTATAATTTATTATAACCTTAATTGTAAGATTCAAGTATTTACAAAGTTTCTGTTTATCAAGTCATATTTAACTATTTGATTTTATGAGTACTAAAATATAGTCCCTAGTAATTTATTATTTTATACTTTAAACCCTGATCTTTTGATTTGATAGAATAAAAAAACAATTTAGCAAATTTTGAAAATATATATAATATAATCAAATCAACAAAGTTATATCGATATCATATTATAGAGCATTCGTCAAAAGGCAAAGATATACATATTTAATCTATTTAAAAGATGATGGTTCTCTTGGTATTATATGGAAATCACATATACACCTATGAAAGATGTTTAGATACTACATAAATCAAATTCGTTGCTCAGATTGGGGGAAAATCTCGTCATATCGTGAAATATTATTTCGGATTTTGTGGAATATATAACTTTTCAACATTTCTCGCGGTGTGGGTAACATAAAATAGCATTATACAATATTATTCATGCGAGAGAGACTGTCCAAGATAGAAATTATTTTGCAATGGATGAGAAACATTTTTATCCTTCTTATACGGCATATTATTTTTTAGGGAATATTTTTCTTGAGAGTTTTTTCACTTTCCCCGAGAGAAATTTGAAATGTCACTTTTCTGAAAGGTATGAGATCATTTTCTTGTACAAAACTTCAATTTTGAAAATATTTTTCATGTTACTTCAAAAATGAAAATTTCAGGTACCCTTGAAATAGATCATT
>JAPDSC010022298.1:0-11814 GCA_026290005.1 Latrodectus geometricus | reverse complement strand
CAAGGAATAAAATTGACTCTTAAAAACGTTCCAATCTTCATAATTACCATAAAATATGGGTAAAGGTATTTCTGGAAGTTTAATCATGGAAGCATTTTGACATTCAATTTGTTTCTTATCAAATTCATTTGCATTTTTCAATTGAGAAATAAGGAATTTCAACCTTACCTCAATTTTATCCAGGCTTACTCGAATCTCCTCTAAGCTATTTAAATGTTCATTAACATTTACTTCTTCTGGTAAAGCATAGTAGTCGCTTCTCAATCCCTCAATACTCTTGTTTATAGATTTAACGTTGTCCAGTTTCTGTAAAAGTTCTATTTGACTTTCATTCGTTTCCTGATAGTCCTTAATAAATGAATCTAATCTTATTATTTTTGTTTTGATGGCACTACGCTGCCGATTCAAAACAGTAATTTGTTGCTTTGCCATAGTTAATTATTTTGTTTACGCTGGTAAACTCGGGGTCGCTAGAACCAAAATGCAGGAATCATCCTACTAACAAAAGAATTTAAGTGGACTGTATCTTAACAAAAACAACATTTATTCAACATGAAAAGGAGTAAATAAAGGAAGACCAAACGGCAGGCCCGTCTGTCACCTTCCCTTGTTACAGTTACTTTCTTACTAAATTACACAAACAACTTCCCCACTTGGGTAAGTGAGAGCGCCATCTATATTATAACGGAGGTCTTAACAAGCGGAAAATTGAAACAATGTTTCTTCAGACATCATAAGTCTACGGACAAAACGGGGAGAAATTATGCCCAAGAAATATTTATTTATTTTAAGGAATGGATTTCCAAATTAGACCTTTCAGCGGCTCAAAGATTTTATGATTACTGAGCAATTGAAATTTAGAATAAAGTTAGAGATAATTTCCTGGCTTAATTTTACATCTCCTATGAATTGCCTGAAAAATTAGACGATTATGAAAGTTTCAAAAAAACTACCTAAAGAAGTACCTAAAAGATATTTTTTTCCGGTTTTCAAAACCAATATTGGAATCCAAAAGCCTAAATAAAATTCAAGAGATTTCAAACCTAAATTCCAAATAAAACCTGAAACACAAAAAAATAATAAATAAAAAATAAATAAATAAATAAACATAAGAAAAAGATAAACAGAAAGAAAAGGATTTCGATAGAAGAAAAACTCAGCGTTGCTATGAATGTGGTTCGAGCAATCATCTTCGACCACAGTGTGATGAAATAAAGAAAACTACAGAATCTATTTCTCCTGTTGTGGCTGATAAAAATATTGGTGAATTGATGGCACGTTATACTTATATTGGTAAAGTAAACGGTATACAAATGAACATTTTTCGAGATACTGGTGCTACTTTGGATCTGATTTGTGACAAATATGCAAAACCACTGTGACAAATATGCAAAACCACAATCTCCCCGCATGGAGTGATCTTCTTATTACAAATAAAGCTGCCCAAAACAAATTAATTGCAATTATAAAGAAACTGGAAATTATTAAACCGGTGGCGGTAGATGTAGATAACAGCTTACCCTGTGCTCAACAAACACTAACAAGCACAAACAACAAGGCACACCTCACCTTATTGAGGAGTAACAAGATAGCACAAACAAACTTAGACACTGGCAGACCTCACCATCTTGAGGAATAGGCATGCCTCACCTACTTGAGGAGCAACCACCTTGCAGTGGAAATTGTGACTACTACCGATTATGACCTAAGAGGAGCCCGACTGCTACAAATCAACAACACACAGATACAAGACTGCAGCAGAAGGGACTCCACCGACATGGACAAGGAGCCTGGTGAAAGACATGAACCTAGTTTGGGTTCACCACGAACTTTGTGCTGTGCCCTACTTGGGAAGTGATTTTATTCCAGAGACTCTATGGTACAGTTCATCCGGCCACTTTGTGGTTTCTCAGACGGATAACTGTACAAAATCTAAATTTTAGTGACCCACAAAATAGTTATGCCGGCCACAACAGTGGTTTCTCAGACGGCTAACTAACATTACCACCATTTTGTGTTGAATTCGCTGGAACGGTGCTCGAGCCACCCTCCACAAGAACTTTTGTGTGTGCGTGTCGAAGACATCCCTACCAGCTGAACCACAGAGCCAGCGAAAGTGATTCCAGGCGTGTGTTTACGAACTTTGTACTCAACGACTTGGAAACGTCACACCGCGGACTCAATGACAAAGCTTAATCAAAGACAACCTTCATAGGGCGGACTGCGGCTCTCCCTGTAACAGCAGTAGAGTTGCTAGTCAGCTCGGGGTGGGTGCTAGAGGTTTTCTAGGTTTCCCTCTAGCTACACGCAAATGCGGCCCACTTTCCCACAAAGTCCCCCTAGAGGGCACTACTTCCCAGCCCGCACATGTAAAGGTGACGCTCACTGCGTGGGCCTCACTTCGCGCTCGGGCTTTGTAATGTGAATTCATTTAGTTTTAATAAACGGGAAGTGTTGCATACACGTTGGGTTGATGGGCGGTTCGTCTGGTTTGTTCCGGTACTGAACTGACTGTCTTGGAGAGACTAGCCATACCACCGGTAGAGCAGAGCAACGGCACGTCAGGTAAGGCACTCGGCTGCTGGAACGGTTGTGTGTATTCCTTGCCCGACGGAAGATTCGGTGCCTCCCCGTGTTGGGTTTTCACGCAGCGAACACTAAAGGCCTTACACTCGCTACGCGAGTAGGCCGTTCGCCTGCGGCGTCCAAATATGCAAAACCACATATGTATACAAATGAAAAAAAATCTGATTGAAAATGCATTGGAAGAAACCTTGATTTGTTTATCTTTTGTAGAAGTTGAACTTGAATGTAAAATGGGACACATAATCACTAAAGATGCAGTTATCAGAGATTCCTTAGATCAAGGCATATATTTGTTAGGAAACGAAACTGCCCTGTTGTTTGAAGATTGCTAAACCAAAGAAGATATTCAGGTTCACTATGATGAATGCTATACAAACTAGAGCCGAAAAGAAATTCTCTGAGCTGAAAGAAGATGAAAAACACCACTCTAATTATCTAACGGAAGAGTATCTAGATAAAAGTGTGTGCGAAAATAATAACGAAAAGACCTTACTTTTATTTGGAGAATTAGCTGTGAAAGATCTTATAAAAATTTCTACCAAAAATATTTCATCAAAGAGCAGCAAAACAATGAAGAATTAAAACAACTAATTGCAGAAAGACAAAGTAAACAAGTACTTCTTAAAAAATACACTGCTCAAAACAATTGAAGGATACTGCGGTTTTAGGTGGATCTTGTGGCAGGGAAACATTTTAGCTGATTGATCCATGGCCAAAAGACGTAGTAGGTTATATGAGAATAAATTACTCATGTTTGACAGAAAAAAATGCATTTTATTACGTATTTGTGTGCAAAAGGAAAAAAACACAATTTGTGCATATGAGAAAAAAGAATGGGAAAAGCTGTTTTCTTCAAAGGAAATCATTTTCAGTAAAGGGTAAGATCTCCACTGACGACCAGCAACGTTAGACACCTTTGAGGGATGGAGTCAATAAGGCTATTAATCAAGAGTTGGAGTATTCTTCCCACTCTTCCAGAAGAGCCCTTTCAGTTCTTGGAGAGTCTGTGGGGTGGTTGGTGGCCAGAAACTCGCCTTCATAGAGCGTCCCAAACGTGCTCTATTGGATTTATGTCTGGAGAACACGCTGGCAATTCCATTCGTACGACCCCTTCCTAGAAAAGGAAATCCTCCACCAGGTTAGCACGATGAGTCCTGCAGCTATCGTCCATTAAAACGAAGTAATCTCCGATTGCTGCAACGTAAGGGACTACAATAGGTCTGAGGATCTCATCCCTATATCGGCGACCAGTCAGAGTTCCATCTCGAATAATATAGAGGTCTGTGTGCCCGTCAATGGAGATGCCACCATACACCAACACTCCCACACCGCCAAATCTTACACTTTCGTGCACGAACGCAGGATTTTCCTACTGCCACTGTCCCTCCAGATGAAAATTCGCCTATTATCACCATGATCAGAAAAACGGTACCCATCAGAAAAAAGAACATTGCTCCATTCATTTCTCCTACAGTTCACATGCTCTGTTACCACTCCCTGTGGTCGCGACGATGCCTTGGTGTGAGTTTAATGCATATCATTGGTCGGCGAGCATACAGACCTACACCATGGAGCCGGTTTTGGACAGTCTGAGTTGAAACCGTGGTGTCAGTAGCCGAGCGAAGGTGTTGTTGGAGAAGAGTAGCGTTCATATTTTGGTATCTCTGAGCCGTTAACACTAAAAAATGATCTTCATTGGGCCTTGTATCCCGTCTAAGACCTTGCCCTGATCTTCGGCCTGCACTTCCAGTCTCCAAAAGACGATTCCAGATCTTGGAAATCACACTTTTTGACACTTCAATGGCTTGCGCTACTTCGACTTGAGTTTGGCCCCCTTCTAACCTACCAACAACTCTCCAAGCTTCTAAATCGGTTAAATGACTTCGCTGAGACATCGTTTTCATCGAAACAAAGCAGTCACTGAATGTCGATCATCCTTGTACTCATTTTTTTTTTTCAGTTGAAAGTCAAATTTTATTCACTGCCGCTGAAGCGATGTTTTTGACGTCGAACTCAAAATTAGCATACTTTACAGTTTTAAAATCAGAAAAATTTGCATTTGTGATTCTCTTAGTCCATTTTCGGCAAAAAAATTTAAAGATGGAACAGAAAGAAAATTGCTGGTTGTTCCAGAAAAATTTCGCGAGCTACTAAAATTATTTTGTAATGATGAAACAGCCACCCATTTAGGCATAAGTAAAACTAAAGATGCTCTTTTTAAGACATTCTATTATTCAAACTGTTATAATAACGTCGAAGGGTTTGTCAAAACTTGTGACCACTGTCAACGAATTGGAAAACCTAGATAGAAGAAAAAAGCGCCACTGAAAATCGTACCAATTATTTCTAAAATATTGACTGAATTGAATGTTGATGCTTGTGGACCATTGTTTGTCAACAATTTATATAACAAGTATATAATAACTGTAATATGTATGTCATCAAAATATCCAGATGATATTACTACTCCGAATTTATGTTCTACAACCATAGCAGATTCACTGCTGCAGATTTTCAATCGTCATAGCTTCCCTAGAGAAATACAAACTGATTAAGGGACATCTTTTGTAAGTATACTTGCATTAGAATTTTTATGCAAGTTTGGAGTGCGAGTAGTTAAAAGTTATGTTCAATATTCTCAAAGCAATCCAGTGGAAAGGATGCATCAAACTTTGAATAGAATACTTCGAGTGCTTTGTTTAGAATTTGGGAAAGACTGGGAAAAAGTCTTACCACATGCACTCTTTACATTGAGGAGAGTGACACACGATAATATTGGTAACAGCCCAGTGGAATTAGTTCATGGCTGAAACTTGAGAACACCAATGATGTTACGAGATACGAGAAATCAACTGAACAAACTGAAGAAGAAAATGATGTTGTTTGATATGTTTTTGAGCTTTTAAATCATATGAAGCATTGTCAGGATCTTGCTATAGAAAATATGCAAACATCAAAAGAAAAACAGAAATTGTGGTATGATAGAAACGCTGAAAAACGACAATTTACAGTTGGTGACCTAATTCTTGTTATCATCCCATGAAAACCAAATAAACTATCCGTGCCTTGGGTTGGTCTAGGAAAAATAGTTAAGCTACTTTCAGAGTAAAACTACACTGTTCCTTTTCCGAAGAGTGTCAAAACCCGGATTTATCATGTATATATACTAAAGCAGTATTTTTAGAAAGAAGAAAACGTCAACTTGCTGTGTTTGGAGGAAAACAGTAAAGAGAACGCTGAAACTCCTAAACTTGAATTAGAATCCCAAGACTCTAGTTTGAACGAAGTTTGACACTCTATATAATCAAATAGGCAACTATCTGAAAATCAAATTGCTGAACTTTGTGAACTGATTACAAGATACTCTAAAACCTTTTCAAATGAACCTGGTTGCACAGATCTGACTGAAGATGACATTGAGATAGATTCTGACAAATCTATTTTTTCCAAACTTTATAGACTTTCTCAAAGGCAGTATGAAATCTTGAAAGCCGAAATAGAAGTAATGCTGAAGCTAAAAATTGAGTTACGAAAATATGATTTTACATCTCCTCTTATCTTTGTAGAAGCTCCTGGAAAGGAAGAAAGATCTTCCATTGTTGCACAATATCAACGGTTAAGCAAAGTGACCAGAACAAAGTTTTTCCCTCTGCCTAATATCGAAGAGTTGATAGAAAAAGTGTCTGGTGCGAAATGCTTCACAGTTCTGGATTTAATCAGAGACTACTGGCAGATACCATTGAGTAAAAATGCATAAAGATATGCTGCATTCTTGACTTGTTTTGGAACATATATACTTCTGTTTCTTCCATTTGGATTGAAAAATGCACCATGTGATTTCAGTCGACTTATGGCTAGTATATTAAAAGAATGTGAAGAATATACAATCCCTTATTTGGATGGATGACGTTGCCATATTTTCTCAACTCTGGGATGATCATTTAAAACATCTAGAGGACATTTTAATTAAACTAAGCTCTGCGAAGGTGCACATATTACCATTGAAGTGTCAATTTTCCCCAACTTGCATGAAATACCTTGGGCATCTGGTAGGACAAGGATGAAGAACGCCTTTCGAGTTAAAAGTCCATGTCATCAAGGACTTTCCTATACCTATAAACAAGACTGAGTCCCTGCCTTTTTGGGGTTAGCTGTCTGTAATCGAAGATACATTTCTAATTTTTCTGTAATAGCAGTTCCTCTAACCAATCTACTAAAGAGAAGGAAAGGAAAATCGACTATCGAATGGAATAACTCTTGCCAAAAAGTTTCTAATAATCCCATTTTGTACAGGCCTGATTTTACACGATTTTACAGTTTATTATCCAGTGTAATGCTTTAAGCATTGGAGATAGCGTAGTGATGTCCCAAATAATTGAAAACGAAGAACATCTCATTATGTTCCTAAGTATGAATCTTTCACCCATGACACAAAAAATACAACAATACGGTGAAAGAATGCACAGCTATCATTTTCTTGTGCAAAGTATTATTTAGATGGTCATTAATATTTTGTAATACAAACAGATCATAATCCATTAGTGCAGTTGGGAAAGAATACCGGAACTAATCCCAAAGTTTTACAATGGGCCTTAATTTTGCTCTCTCTCTCTCTGTCCTTTAACTACGAAATAGTTCATCCTAAAGGGAATTAACATCAGAATGCTGGTAGTTTAAGCCGCATCCCTTAAAATTCGAAAATATGTAATTAATGTGTAAATAATAATGTTGATATGTAACTACATAACATATAATTGAAAAGTAAATTTTAATATATATTTTCTTGTGTCTTAGCAGGATTTGTAAATGTATGTTTTTAATTTTTGTTTTGTGCTTTTAAATGTTCATTAAGTAGGGATAAGATGAGTGTATTTCTTAGTATAAAGTACTATTTAGAACTGGTATGTATATACATATATTTATCTCTAAGCACTAATTTGAACATTTTTGAACTACTCTCATGTTTTTTTATTTTATTATTATTTTTTTTTCCTGAATTGAGTTGGAAACGCTAAATTTTTCATTCCGTGAAAAGTTTTCTAAAAGAGGGGAAGAATATAAGACTGTAATGATCTCCACAAATATGAGAATGGCGCTGCAAAGGCACAAAATGATGAATAATGTCTTTTTTTTTTTTTTTTTTTTAAAGAGGAAGAGAGAGAGTTTTGATGTTTATGGAGAATGTTAAAATTGTTTTCGTATATAATAATTTCATGTAATTTTATTTTTGTGCATTCCAAGAAGATAATAAATAATTGAAAGCTAAATAATGTGTCACCACAGTTTGCGACACCAATTTAATTCAATATCCACAGTATAATGTGACTGAATTCTATTTTAAAGAAAAGGCAAAAAAAATTTTTTTTTTCCTATTTTTGCTTCCTCGAATCTTTTTTCCGTCTGATTATATATCTGGATAGCTATAAGGAAATAAGAAAAAAATATAACTGAAATATTGTATCCAGACTAGGACATATCTACTGATAAAATCACAGGTAATAAAATACTTTCTTGGAACTAACAAATCGCATTGATAACGTTGAACATTTTTAAGACTCATTATTTCCTTTCATAAATTACCGAATGGTGTTTATATTTCAATTTTGTGTCTTTCTCTATTCCTCAATGTTCAAGTATAAATATGATAAAACTTACAATGAAGAAATCTTGCAGCATTTAACAGTGATTCATTAGTTAAAAAAGAAAGTGTGGGGGACTTATATGTTACATCTCCTATCAGTTGAGAACATTCAAGTAAAATTGCTTAATAATTTAAAAAGAATTATATGGCAATTTTTGTGAGGAAATATACAAATTGCATATTTGGCTCACGTATTTTTCTAAGGTACTTAATTTTTATAATGTTTCCTAACATAAAAAAGGAAAGTATAGACAGCAAACAGAGAAGTTTTATCTTATAATTTCAGATAAATTTAGTAATTTTGAAGGAAACAGAAAAGGGAAAATTTCATAACCTTCATTTGTCAAGCAAGTGAAAAACCCCAATTTATAGGATTATTAAGATAATAAAATAAGTGTCACATATATGTTACGTAGTTGATTATTGTGTAAATGCATTATAATTTTTGCCTTCACCAGATTTGTCTATTTACGTAATGGCTAAATATTTTTGTTAGCTTGGTGTGAGGAAGCATAAGATTGATTGATGGAAAAGACATTTGAACGAGTGTTTCGTTAAACTAATGGAGATGCTTCAACCTGCTACCATTCAGTGCATTTAAACCCAAAGGTCTTTAGATGAATCACAATTAAATCAAACTCGTGATTTTTCATTTCAAAAGCCAAGATTTTTTTCAAACAGACAATCCTAATATCAATAGTTGGTTCGAAATGGAATGATTTCAACAACGCAGGTGGACAGCCAATTCACGTAAGGAGTGTAAGGCTGGTAATGAAATGATTGAATGAGTCAAAAATATCTAAATTCCTGTCTTTCAATCATTTAAACCAGTTATTATTTGATTACATTTCTAACATTAAAAAGATATTTTAAAATGCTGATGTAGTTACAATTTATTTAAACTTTGTTAAAAGTTCTACCGAAATGAATCTTTACTAAAAACAAAAATAAAATTATTAAAAGTGCGAAAAATAACTTTTCTTGCTTTTCCTTAAGAATATGTGTAAATAAGAATATTAAAATTGGTTAAAAAAAATCGTTTAATACAGATATTATTTTCCCGTTTAATATTACATAGATTACATTGTGTAAGTAATTACACACACACACAAACATATATATACAAAAGGTGTGAAGCCAGGTCAGTTCGACAGACCACTTTTCACAATGAAAGTGTAGGACTCAAGGAAGGAATTTTGTGTAGGACATGTGTATAAAGTTATGTGAATGTGTTAAAGCGAAGAAAAAGTATTAGTTCAAATTTTCACCACCAGGAGTCTTTTTCAGTAAATTACGCATTTAGTATATATTTATCATAATTTCTATATAACATTACAGTAAAACATGTTTGACAAGATGGTCATGAGTGACAGTTACTATATGGAATCGTAAGATAGCATGTTCCCCGTTTACCTCATTGGGTTCTCCTAAATGTCACGAACCTGTTGTGAAATGCTGTTCTTAAGACTAGGTAAAATTCGTGGTTCATCACGACATACCAGATGCTTCAAATCTCCAGGAAACCAAAAGTCGTGTGGTCTGAGGACCAGGGAAGTTATGGTTCAAGAAAGGGAAAATTTATGACACGTTCTTCTTATGATGTGATTTTTGAGGTCGTCCGTAAAGAACGTCCGGTAGAAAATGAATCTTGTCTATGACTATCACGCGGATAATATCGTAGAATACTCAGCATGATATTCTGGAGAGTTATCAAGCCGAATTTTCTATAGTTGAATGAGACATATCCTTTGCTTCTTCTACACTCCAGATAATAGCAAGTAGTACGTTGGTATCTTTGTCTTATTTGTCCTGAAGGGCAACTTTTAAAAAGAAAAGCGTTTTCTTTCTCTCCCAGAATAAACTTTAATCAAAATTGTTTTTCTCAAATTTGGTTAAATTATTCAAAGACTTTTAACAATCCATGGACTTTACAGAATCCGTTTATAATTCAAAGTTTCCGTAAAGCAAATACTGCGAAATTATCGATTTTATAAAACAATTTAACTAAAAACGCTTTATCTAGTAAACTTAACGACATTGTCATCAGCAATAACGAGTACATTGAAAACCTCCTCGAAAGTTTCTAGGTCTTACAATAACTGCTGCGTGAGGACGTTAATAACTTTCCTGTTTTTCATCTTCTTCCATCGCTTAAAGGCTATTGTTCAAAAATTAGTGATCGAACAAATGTTCGAAGGAATGCAAGTACCTTGCTCGAACAACTACCGAGCACATAGCTCCGTAGTTGTTCTGTCGAGAAATGCCGTAAGGGAACTACAGTACCACATTTAAAAGAAATTGTATTGTTCAATGTCTTGTTTCTCTTTTAAAAGAAACTGGGTTTTCTTTTCAGTTTGAATTGAGTAATAAGCTTGAATGCAACCGATGGCAATTGCCATTGAAAAAGTAATTCAATTGGTTTTTGTCTTTTAATCAAAGTTTTTATTGCACTTTACATATTTTAATAAGTTATTGTGTTTCAGAGTAACAAATAGATAAAAGGGTAGTAAATTCTCAGTAAAGTACTAGTCGTAAGTAATTCATTAATCCTCTGTGTTCCAGAAAATTAGTACTAATTATTTTTCATTACTCAAACAAATTTCCATAACTTATTATGTTCTATACAAGATTTCAAAGCTTTCTCAACAGTAGTTTCGTAAGTAGACAACTTTAAATTGAGGTCTATTTATTTCGTCACTCTGTTTTTGTGGCCCAGGTAATTGAAAGATTAGCACTCTGGTTTTCATTTCAACTGCTGATGGGTTTGATTTACACTTTGCTCGTGGGTGTTTTTAGTGACTCTATTTTAAATTCTACGTCCTGGAGAAATTAAGGTTCGTTAATTCAAATCCCACCGTGGATTTAGAGGCTTGCAGTCTTTCAGTTTTAAATTGCAGATATTAGTCCAATTAATCCTCGTGCACAAAAAATATCGTAGAGCACAATAACAAAAGTCTATTTATGATTAAAATTAATTAATGTTTTTCTGCTTTCTCCCAGAAAATTTAAATTGCTAATTAATTATATAGTAAAAATGATCTGCACCTTTATATATTAGAGCATAAAAAAAAGATTATGAATTTATTAAATATTTAATATTTAGTAATTCTTAACTGCTGTGAATGCCCACCGCTTATTATTCCCTTCCATAAATATTTTCAAAGACAGTAGACTGTGTTCAAGTGTCGTAAGAGGGAAACTCAGAGAGCTCACAAGTATCGACCCCGATGTGTGCTTGAAGGAAGCAGAAGCGCAATACCTATCTCCCATAGGTCAGCAGTGGCTGAAGTGGAACTCAGAACCATCCGCTTTACAGAGTATGGTTCTTTAGGACAAGATTATTCCAACGAAAAGATAATGTTATCAAAATGTATATAACATACGTTTTTAAAAATTTCAAACTTGCCAGTTTCGATAAGACAGTTTGAAAGGGAAATATTTCTCCCCTTATCTGATTTCGCTTTTACTGATAAGAAACATATCTTCCAATGGTAATTTAATCTTATGACCAAAATTAAAAAAATGTATTTCTATAATCAGAAATTTTCTGTTGTGTGTGTTTCTCTGCTTTTATAACTAAAAGTTTT
>JAPDSC010022295.1:259725-271999 GCA_026290005.1 Latrodectus geometricus | reverse complement strand
TATTGCATGTACAATTTGCTCATTGAATATACAATACTTTCCCATTCGAACGTAGTTGTCAAAAAATATTTTAAAGAATAAAACTTGATCGTATTAGTTTTCCAAGAAATCTACGAAGAGCAAACAGCCGTTTCTTCTCATTAAAAGCATATACATAAATGCGTCTATGATAAATAGGCAAGTTCCTAAATGACATCTGTGAGAATGAAATTGTTGATTGTAGCTGAATCGAAATTCTAATAAGCAATCTGGAAGAAATTTTTATAAACACAATCAGAATTACAGTGACAATCAACATGTGATATAATCCCCCCCCCCCAATAAAAACATGTTTATGTACAAAATAAATATAAGAATTTTGATATTGAACACATACATACTTGAAATTTATTAATGGACCTGTTTTATTGATAAACATTATGAAGTATGTATCTTAATGTATATAAGTTAAACTCTGCCAAATTACTTTTTCAAACCTACCATCATTGCTCAAATGAGAAACTAAGGGAAGTTTAATGAATTGTCAGGTACAGTAAGGTAGCAAAGGAAGTACTGCATATAGTTCCCAGACAAACAAGACTTTCTAGAAAATTCCTATCTTATTTTGATCGAATTTCAACTTCGTTCAGGAAATACATTTTAAATTAATAATTAACATGTCACATCTAGAGATAAACTGGAAAAAACATCTAGAGAAAAAATCAAACATGGAAGAGAAAGGATTATTAGTGAAAGAGAAACACAAGAGCTCTAAAAAAATTAATTTTTCCTTTATTCCTAACTAGTAGTTATTCCTCCTAATTCAGCTTTTTCTAATCGAAAAAAAAAAAATTTCTTTTATTTTTGTTCAAATAATTCGGTAGCACGAATGATTCAAATATCTGACACGCCGCATTGACAACGCTTGATAACGTTAAAAATGCTAGTGAGGCAACTTAGCCATAGTAATCCCTATTCAGGGAATTAAGCGTACGTTTTTCCCTATCCAATGCTTCCCTCAGTTATAAATTGGATGCTAAGAAGGATTGTATTGGCACCAGTCAATTTTGGTGTGAAATAATCTAGAATTATAATTAATTATGGAAATTTTATATTGTGTTATGTTTGTTACATTGTTAAATTTGTCATAATAAGTGTTAAAAGGCAATAGGACTTGTCATTTTGTGAAAAACAAATCACTCAATTAGAATTCTGATGCGAATATTTCAGGTAGCAGCGGTTTGATAGTTGTGTACAATAAATAATTAAAAAGGTTCCTTAATGGAAACTGGAAAGTCTGTTTTGCAAGAACATGAAAGAATTTTTAAGAGATGAACTCTGTGCGTTTTTACTTATGTTTTTTTTTTTTTTTTTTTTTTTTTTCCCCTCCTGAAACGAAACAATTTGGAGAGCTACGGGTGATACGGTGTCTTCAAGAAAAACATTGACCTTCAGGAAAAATGTGTTACGCTATACTCTTGAATAGTTTGCTTATCATAAAAAAATACAGATTCATCAATCAGAAATATGCGTATATTTGACTCTGTTTCAAGCCTATCATGAACACTATATATGTCAAAGTCTATCACTCAATTTGCCATCCAACATTACGTATCCATATAATAGGATTATATTCGAAGTCGACTAGTTAATTATACAGTCCACGAGAATGACGTAATGGCATTATTTGTTGTCACTGCTAAAGTGAGAAAAGATTTCTGTAACTGTTATCTGTTTCTTTGTACTCCTTTCGTAATTGTTTCTGAGAGCTGTAATGGAACTACGTATTATGACAGAAATTATTTATATAGCCTTTGAAAACTTAATCACTTGCATATTTTTATAAAGAAATATGCAAGCGAAATTACAAGATCAAATTATTTTCAAGAGCACCTTTTTCCTCGAAAGTTTTTCCTATTTGTCTAAGTGCCTGATTCTCGTGTTTTTCCTCTTACTTGCCTTTTTTATTTGGTGGTTTAAGCTATATTAAGGATATATTTGTACAGTATTTTAGATATATTTCAGAAGTGTTCAGAAATATTACTAGCAACGATAAATATTTTCCAAGCGCATGTGTAAACCATTCAATGCTACAACAAAACCTTGTAAAACTACTAAATCTGATCTCCGGATCAACTGAAGCTGCATTTGACCCTTTCCAAATGACTTTGTTAAAATATAAAGCTGAGCACGCCTCTCCAAAACATATATTGGATTTTCTGGGACTTTGCAGTGAGGATATTTATTCTTCTTCCTTCTGGTCCTGAATTTCCTATGGATCAATGGTCTCATGGATCTTGTCTGACTCCGTCAAACATTTGGAGGGTAAGCAACAACAACAAAACCACCAAAATTTGACAATCATAAAAGAGTTACCATAATATAAACTTTGCTTTGTTCTAAATTTTAACTTCCAAAATAAGTAAAGATTAAGTCACTCATATTCGAACTCCAACAAAGAAAAATTCTGATGACCGAAATTTCCTTTTAGGATATTTTGAATATGGAATTAGATAGGATAAGATAGGGAACAAATAACGGATAAAATTATTGAGAATATAATGAATGAGAAGGAAAAAGAGATTTCATGTATCGAAATGATGTAAGCGAGAAAATGATGTAAAGCAAGGACCCTTCAACAAAAAAAATGAAAGGACTAAGACACATTTTTGAATGAAATGCTTTTCTACATTGAAATAAATAGGCAAATGTAGTTTTAAACTGAAAAAGATAAATGATTACTTAGCCCAAAATATTCATCAATAAAATAAAGCAAGTAGTTTTTAAATATGTATATTATTTTACACGAGTTTTTTGCAAAGTGCATCCTACATAATTTTTTCTAATACTTTATTTATAAAAAAAAGTTTGAGATGGCAAAAAAAAAATCATATTTTAATAATCTATTTATATTTTTACTTTACAGATTTTATATCTCAAGAACTATTTCACCAGTCCTTAAGATTTCGGAAAATAATGGTTTACTGGATACTTAAATTTTTTACTAACTCCATATTATTCATGATAGTCATCGAAAATTTACAATTATCTTTATAATACAGATCCTTAAGGAAAAATTTTCCTTTATGCAAGACTTCTGATAGGAAAATTTTTATCGCACAAGAGAAAAAAAATATATTTAGAACGCAAAATTAATATTATATTACCAGGGATTTTATTAATAATAAATACAATTTTTTCTAAAAAAAATTTCCTAGCAATATAACAAGAAAACTATGTTGCTGTGATTGTTCAAAGGAGGTTAATTTTTTGATCGATGATGTCATTTTTTATTCACATTAATACGATTGATTCTTAATTTCCAATACTTATCAAAAGTCAACTTTGGAGGTCTTTCAACATCAATGTAAACAATTATTCATAGTTTTCATTTAACAATTTTCACAGGGAAAATGTATTTAATAAGAACTACATAATTTCTATCAGGCCCTTTCCTTTCTGAAAACAAGAAAAATTGAATTAATTAAAGTAAATAAGAGTTTCGGAAATGAACATATTACTAAGCATAAATTGCTTCTTCTCAAAAACCTTTCATCAGTTGAGTACTGTAAATACTTGCCATATTCATCTTTCTCTTTGAAAATAAATCACTGGACTAAATATATATATATATATATATATATATATATATATATATATATTATAGAATGCAGCCATAATTACATATTTAGCATCTTTACAGAATTTGAAATATTTCAAGAAATGCAATTTATAAAATTGATCCAGAACATAATTTATATAAAATATAAAAAAGACACCAATTTCTTCAATAATAATTTATTCATATAGTTTTACAGATTCATTGCTGACTAGCAATGTATCTTAGTCATGCAAAATGACACACAATGTAAAGCTTCAAAACATCTTGCTAACATCACTTAATCTTATATTAAAATTAAGTTCCTAAAACATCTAATGAGGAAAATTTTACGATTTATAATTCTTTGATTATATGAAAAAGAAAAAAAAAAAGGAAATTTTCTATTAAAGGAAAAAAGAAAGGAAATATATTTATATATATATATATGTTAAAAAGAAAAGGACGCACATGCAATTTTGTTTCAATACTGAAGAGCACTTATTACATCATTTATCAATCTGCTGCTTACAATAATGATAAGAATCAGAAATATTTTACTACAGTTTCATCTCTTGCGGCTCACAGGAGAATATGATGTCGACCTAGGGAAAAAATTCTTCACTGCTTAGAACAAGTATATTATCATAACTATAATTAACAAATAATGATGAATATAAATTTTGGATTCACACATTATGTTTTAAAACAAATTAAAATTTTAAATTCTTTTTATAAGAAATTTATTTTAAAAAAAATAATTGAATTTTAATTTGTAACAAATATTTCTAAATTTTACATTCCGTTAATGTAACTAAAATTTCATCTCATGCAACAGATAATTGATAAAAAATTACATTCTTAATGAATTCATTGATAAGGTAAAATTTTATAATATTTTAAATAAATGAAGGTTGTAGATATACAGAAAATAAAAAAGCTCCAAAATAGAATTTAGCAAATCCATATGTTTGTATACAATAAATATACAGAAATAATTCAAACAATTAACACCTATATTTATTATTTTGTAAGAAATTACTTTTGATTTCTATTAAATTTAACTTTAATTCGATTTGTAATTCATAACACAAGTAGAAACCAACACTATTTTTAAAATTTAATTTAGTAGAAACCAAGCTTCTGTAACTATCTATAAATCCTTTTTCTATAAATTACTTTTGTGACAAATTAATTATCCCACAAAAAACTAATTTTATACGGAAAATATATTTCTACTTTACTATAAATATTTAATAAACTCATTTATTTACTTATTTTTTTTTTTATTGATGGAAGAAATAAAGATAAAAACCTTTATATCTCATGCACAACAAATTCATGAAATATTTTTATTTCAAAAAATAAAGCTATTCACATATTAGCTGACACACTTTCTTATTTATTTATAACAAATACACATCATTTTAGACACACGTTCTTGAATATTGAAAAATGTTATGTAATAATATAAAAATTTAGATTAAAATTTATGGTCTTGATGAGATTAAGGAAAAAAAAAAAAGATTTAGTACTAATATATAAGTAATATGTTGTACATATATTACCTAAATAACATTTTTATTTAGAAAACATAAAATTGTTATTTAAGTAATTTTTTAAAAAAATTCTATTTGAAAGAGTATTGTTTACTTGAAATTCCAAAATAAATATTCAATAAAAGTTTATTTCAGGTAACTTTGAGTTTTAACTATACCATTTTGATTTATTTATTATTGCAGTATGTAATCATTTTAACAGTTTAATATATATGTCATATATGCTTACCATGAATAAAATCTTAAAGCACAAATTATAAACATATATAAGTAAATAATTGAAGAGTACTTCTCAAATAAAATTTTTAACTTGCAAAACATATTTAAAAAGTTTAATCACAATATTATATATAAATACTATCACAGTAAATGATCCTTTGTAAATGGAATATTACAAAATAAAATCACATATACAAGATTTATTTAGAGATTAAGTTTTTAAAATGTATGATTGAGAATTAATTTAATAACTCGATTTTAAATCAACTTAATATTTATTTACTAAATACATGTGTGTGTTAAAAGGAAAATCAAAATCTGAAGAAAGTTGACTTTATTCAAAGAAGAACTTGACATTTCTACAATAGAAGACTTTTCTTTAACCATGCAATTTGAAGCTTCCCTGATTGAATGAAAATATTTCTTATATGTTCTAAATAGTTTCTGTCAGGTACCCCAATTTCACAATTTAAAAAAAAAATAATATTTAAACATTTCTTTATCATTTCCCTAGTTATATGATCTTAATACACACCTAAAAACTTAAATTTGCAGTTAATGTATACTGGTATGTCCATTAGATCAACTTGACATATTACAGTTTAACTTATTATTATTAAACCAATGGTCAATTCTATCTTTTTTTTTAATTTCAAAAAATATAGTGAACAATTCATTGTCGGGGACATAATACAATATATTTATTTCTCTTAATTTTAATAATAAAATTAATTTCTCACTACTAAATTTTTAAAACGTCAAAACTTGATTGTCTGTAATCCACAAAAGTGTTCTACTCTTACTTTAGAAATTCTGATTTTGAATAAAATTAGAAATATTATTAGTCACAAAGTGCAAATTTATATTTAAGATTAAGAGTACTTTTTTAAAAAAAGTACTCTAAATAAGTCTTACCAGAAATTATATGAATTATTGCTATTAGATGATAAAATTTACGAAAATGTGGTGCACATCAACAAAACTTGCATAAGACAGATTAATATTAATGTTCTAAAGTGTATCAAATACACATCACACAACTTCAATTGCAGAAGATATAACAACGCTTCTCATAACCATGGTTTCTCTTTTCAACTTCAAAGAGAGCATTTTGATGACTGCCAACAAATGCCAATGATACTCAGAATTCATTAGAACATATGAGTAAATAGATCTTCCTACTTACATATTTGGCTTGCCCACACACACAATTTAACAAATAAATGTGAAAGTAAAAAAATGGTTTTATTGTTTTGATGAAAAATATTTAGTTTAAGTTTAATATAAAATCGCACCATAAAAGAGAGTCATCAATACTGATTTATCACATTCATAGCTTTTACTAAAACTTTATTTAGTTTAATGCAGATTATTTAAAATCATCAACGATTTTCTACTTGATGCATTGTTATTTTTTTTACAAATTTAATAAAATGGATATATACATAATTATGAAAATAAATTTTTGTGAATCTCAATCTTTCTTGATCAAGAAAGATGTGCTTATATGGGTATCTGGGAAGAAATATTTTAATAGACTGACAATCTTTACAAGCATTCAACGTTTAGTAATTACAAAGTAGAATATGGAGAATATGTAGTTATTTCATAAGCAGACTGAAAGGATATAAAAGAATAAACAAATATTATCATTACATAAATTTGCCAAATTACATATATTTGTAAAAAGAAAAAAAGATTGCTAAGTCAAATATACATTTTTTTTTCCATCGCAAGCTTCTGCTATTGTCAACTATAATTTTTTATCAAAGTTTCAGTCAATTTTCTATTTTAATAATTTTTTAGCTTTTCTTTTTCATATCATAATATTTGCTTTTTATTTTTTTTTCAATCTGGATTCATTAATGATACCAGACTTAAGTACTTCCAAAACTCTTTTCACAGAGCCTTCAAGAAATTTTTGACATAAGCTAATATTTTTAATGTTATGAAGAGCTTCTGTATAAATCCACAGTATATGATTACATTGTACATTTTTTCTTTGCAAAAAAAAACTATAACTACAAATTATTTTTTACAAAAAAAAAAAAAAAAAAAAAAACCCCTTTTATTTATAATCTATTATTTGCTGCAGTCACATGGAAATTTGGAACATTATTTTTTAGTATCCCAAATATCCTATTATTAATTAAAAATAAATAAAATAAGCTCTTTTTGATGAATTTGCTTTTTTTCCCCTCTAAGAATTCTTTCAAATCTTTTTTTAAAACTGCATATGCTTTAATTCAAGAAAAAAATGCTTATTTATCTATATTATCATGCATACTTACTTTTAAGTTCAATAAAAAAACTAACATGTAATTAAATTAAAAAATTCCTTATTGAATATTTAATTTTAAAGTAAAAATTCTCCAATTAAAGACTAAATAAGAAAATTCGCAAATATCTATTGGGATAATTATATACTGCACATAATTATTGTTCTTGAACTAAAATACTTTGTTAATTCATATTGATAGTAAATAAAAAGAGTAAATATAAAGTACATATTTTATAGAGCTATATTAATAATATGTGCAAATTATGTTGCAAAACTTCCTCATAAAATGTTGCTATAATCGAAATAAACTAAACATTCTCTGCAACCAATCACACTTTAACATTACTCAGATTTACAAAATTATAAAGTTTTGTAAATTATTGCAACAGTAAAGTTTACCTTGTTAACTAAAATTATGCAAATTCTGAAATTAATTGCACATTTTTTTAGTTTACTTATTACATATATCATTTATTTTTTGATTCTCATACATAAAATATATAAAAAAACAAAATCTCCAATTAGATTAAAGATAACAAATTTTCGAAAAAGTGCACGAGATGGTAAAGCAAGCTTTATTTGATTCATATTCTTTACTTCATTTTTTTATTTTTTATAATTTTACATTCTATAGGATAATTTAATTCCATAGGATACTTTAATATGTAAAGTTACTGAATGCAAAAGAAATCAAAAATAAGAAATTAAAATTTTTTAAAACACATTTATGAGAATCAATTGCTTTTCGTATTTACAAAAATGCTAGTACAAATACTTTGTTAACTAAAATCCTTAAGAAAATTTATTAATTTTTTGTTATGATAAGAAAAATGAATGATAAATTTGAAAATATATTTTAAGGTTTAAAAGTTTTTTTCACTTTTGTGTGGGAGTACTAGCAATTCTTTATATTAACAGTTATAATAAACTGTCAATTAAAAATTTCTAATTATTTCATTTAAATACTTTAATAAGCTAATATATTTTTATTAGAATTCAATCATATTCAAAAATATTTTTTGGGAAAATGTGGAATTGGGAGACATACTTTTAGGTAATTTATGAAAAATACAAAACATTAATAAATCAACAATAATAAAAAACAAAGTATCACTGTCAAAAAAATACAACGAATTTCTCAGTAAAATACACAAAAACGTATGTAAAGACTATAAAGCAAATAACTTCTATAAAAAATAAGAAATATTATTTAATAGCTGATTAGGTTTTGGAAATTGTTTAAAATATTAAAAGAAAAATAAATCAAACCATAAAACTTAATATTCTGAAGTATCTAAAAATTTTATTTTGACTTGATGTCAGGGAAATTAGTAAAATAAATCCCTTTTAAAAAATTAAATGTTATATAATGATATAAGTTAAAATTTATAGTTTAATTTACAAATGCTTAAATACAGGTTGTAATTTTTATTCAGAGGAAAATTACTTGTAAACCTTTTATTCTTTACATAATTTCACCTTTCATTTTTAATATAGAATACTTACTTTTTTCAATAAAAGCAAATAATAATTTATTAACTAATTAGATACCCTGTTTATTTCTCATACTCTTTATTGAGTTTTAATAGAAGAGAAATTATGTTCAATAATGGCTTTTTCCCAAAGAGAAGAAAAGTAATTGAAAATAATTCAGGCAATCTCAGTACCCTGGTTCAAAACAAGGAAAGTGTTCCTTTTTGAGATTTGTTTTTTTCATTAGATGTTATATATGATACACCTATTAGATTTTTTCAAAAAGTATAATTTGTAATTAAATTACCCTGTTTTATCACTAATAATATAATGTCTGCAGAAAATAAATTTTTAATGGGAGGTTTAAGTTTTTAAAAGATGCTTCTAATATTAGCAGTCTAAAAGGATGATACATAAAGACTTCCCTAAAAATAATTTAGATTAAATGTTATGTGATAAAATATTATGAATATAAATAAATCCCTTATGCAAACATTTTACGAATAAATTTTATGATAAGGTAAAAAAAAACTCTAATTGAATTTCAAAAACTTGCTATATAAAATTATTATCCATGTATACGATACAAATTATATTGATATGTCATATATTCAAAAAACATTTCAAATAATTTGTGAATTTAACAATGATTGAAAGGTCAAGAAATATGAGGAAGTTTTTAACCAAGAATCATTTTATATCACAAGATTTTTCTAATAATACATCTAGAAAAAATAAGCCAACAGCATATTTTTTAAAGAATCTTATACCTAAAAAGAATATATTACTAATTGTGCGTTTGAGATTATTGTTTTATCATTATTTTTTTGACAAAAAAATCTTTAAATAAAAGTCCCTCTTATCTTAAGCATCCTAAACTCACAACTGTAAGAATATATGAAATTTAACTCTTAATTTAAATGACACTTAAGAGATTTTCACCTCTAAAACCAGAATTATTAAATTTACTACTACTAAAATTCACAATGTGGGAAAAAATTTAAAAAAAACGTTTTGAGAAACACCACACACATAGGCTAATATACTATTAAATCCCATACTTGAGAAATTGAATAAAAACTCAAAAAACATATATACATTAGTTAATACATTAGTTAAATCCTTGCACTTAAATCAATTTTTTAAGGCTTTCACTTTTGTTTTTGGAGTATATTATTAGAAAAATGTATTTTTATATTTATGTTTAAACTATAATGTTACAAAAATATTCAGAAAATTTGCAAACCTGTCCCTTGACCTTGATGGTGACCTACTACTGCTAGATGATCGCTTTTTGCTTTTCTTTCTAATATCTGGTGAAATAGACCTAAACATAAATTAAAATTTCATCAAAAGATATAATTTTTTGTAAACACATTTCATATTTTTTTCTTGTAAAAAGTACAATTAAATCCAAAATATTTAAAAACAAACATAATAAAATTGTTTACCTTTGGTTTTATGAAAGAAACCAAAAATTATCAATAACAAAATCCAATAATATTGTAAGATAAGCCAAAAATAAAATCCAATAGAATATGTATTAGCTGAACATCAAGCATTTGCAATTTTAATAATTTTCTTAACAAGAAAAATAAAATACATGCACATTTAATTTTAATAAAAATACAGGCAAATAACAAGATCTTTTACCAAAATCTATTATATTATATAAAAACTTTCATTTTAAATATATTATTATTTCTTAAAGCCTTTTTTCAAGAAATAATAAAAAATAATACATTAGAAAATAATACCTTTACATTCTGTTTTAAAGTATATAATATTTACTTTAATTTCAAAATAATATCCAATCAATCATGCATAAAAATTACTGTATTTCAATAAATCAGATTCTCTGATACTTTATTTCTGCATATATTCAAAGGATATTATATTAAATTATCTTTCAAACTATTTTCTTTATTAAAATTGTCAAAAATAAGCAAAATTAAAAAATTTTTATCAAAAAATAATAAGGGATTTTTATTGCATGCTGCTATTAAGTGTTAACTATTCAAAATATCAATATTTGAAACAGAATTTTCTATTTACTTAATTACATGATTAATTGCTTATCACAGCATATAGACTTCGATATTCAGTCTTATAAGACCAAAAAGAAAATATCCATTTATGAGATTTTAAAAGCCCCATTGTAATTTATCAATGGTTTAATTTTAAGTAATCAGAATAGTAAGACAAATTTTAAAAGTAAATTGCACAGAAATTTTTTTTTAACTGTAAGATAAACATAAATCAGTTCAGTTTTTATGTCTTAAGTATGAAATCAAATGTTTTAAAGTTTAGGCAACTTGAAAGTTTGAAACTAGAAATCAATTAATTTTAAAGAAATATTGAATCCTATTCACAAATGAATATAATAAAAAAAAATATTAAAACAAAATTTGATGAAAAAGACAAGGATAAATGTTTTCCTTTGTGAAGATAAACCAGATGTTATATTACTAAATTATATACATTTTAATATAAATATATTTAATAATACACCATCTGGTTTAGGATTTAATATAAATATATTATTAAATTAATAAATTTCCTTTTCCATAAAATTTGTTTGGAAACCTTTGACTTACATTACAACATAATTCTTGCCATCACAAATATCTACAAACAAGGGAAATCAAATTCATGAATTACTTAACCTTTAATGAATTATTTAATCTCCGGCACTGATTAATGAATATTGATTAATAATATTGAATATAATATGCACAAATGGAATTTTACAATGCAAAACTAGCAAACGCCTTTCTTAAGGAAGATTTATCTTTCTCAAGTATTAAGAAATTCATATTCATTTTAGAAAATTAACTGAAAAAACAAAAAAAACAAAAAAAAAAATCAACTTGCCAAGTAAACGCCATTATTTTTAATAATCTTCCGATTTGGGTAAACTTCATCTTCATCAAAGTGAAGAAATTTCATCTTAATTAACAATAATACTTATAATAGAAGTAAATTACATGGAAATGAAATATTTTTGAGAGATAAAGGGTAGTACAGTTGATAACTTTTTATGAAGTTTTTTTAGTAGTAACCATAGAATTAAGCATTTAGAACTGCAAATTTAAAAGCATATCTTGTTTATCTTACCAAAAAAAAAAAAAAAAAAAAAAAAAACAATAATTCAATTAGAAAAAT